>OZ005650.1:60218217-60385717 GCA_963930645.1 Salticus scenicus | reverse complement strand
ACTAAAGATAGAAAAGAAAAATGTCATTGTGGACATAAATAGCCATACATTTTGCTTTATGTTTTAAGCCCGTTTCAATTGTTTATTATTTACACTATTAATTCTTACAATAAAAACGTAAAATATTCAGCAAAAGACTCATTTTTTCTGTTTTTTCTTTAAACTTGTACTTTAAATTTATATAAAGTTATTTAAATGAAATATCTATATTTAAATTTTTACTTTTCTCATCAGTTCATGTTTTACTATAACTTATTTTTAAAAATACTGTTTAACTTATTCTGTATGAATATATTTTCATGAAGGACTTTCAAACGTTTTTAGGCATAAAAAAAATATATATAAAAATAATAATAAGAAAAAAAAGAAGGAAATAAAGTTTATCTAACTTTTCCTTAATTTTTAATTATATTTTGCTAAAGTGTATAGAGTTACATAAATCATTATTGGGCGTCCAGCCAGTAGATCACAAGTTAATCTAAATAAAATGTTTTTTTTTCTATGTAGAAAGATTATAAAAAAAATGTAAATAGAAATAGTTGTGTGTTTTGATTTTATAATTATATAAAGGGTGTCCAAAAATTGAATCCCATAATTATAAAAAGGGTGTCCCAAGATTTGAATTAACTAAAAAACACATTTTTTACTTTAAATTGTTATTTTTTTTATTGAATTCAAAGCCTTAAAAGGTAATGATGCAAAATGAAACAGTCCTGTCGTAATAATATGTTCCTGAAATTAAAACTTTATGAATCTATAAAAGGAATATCTTTTTTACAGGTTTGTTTTTAAAATAAATAATCTTTATATTTGTGTTCTTTTAACAAAAAAGATAAAATTGATAAAGATGATATATATATATATATATATATATATATAATGTTGATGGATAAAATATTATATATTTTTAAAAACCTTTTCTCTGAAAAAGGAGAAATTTCCGATCACTTTATTGTGCAACATAATATTTATGGTCATTCAAAACATAATCACAATAAATCTGTTTTATATTATTCAATGTTTGTACTTTAATGCTTAATGATTGAAAAAAAGAAAAAAATAATCAAAAAATAATTTCTACTATTAGACAATAAAATAATTTTTTATATGTTAAAGAGACCTTTAAATATAAAATAACTTTAAAAATATTTCTTCTATTTTTTTAAATATAATTACTATTTTTCTTTTTCAATTTACTTTTGTTTGATGTTTAAACCTTAGAAAACTCTTTTCGGGCCATTGATCTCTTAAACAGTTCTTAGCCTAATGAAGTGTGACACAGAAATCGATAACGACTGGATATTGAGAGAAATTTGGAAAGCAAAGAAAATTTCAAATAGAAAAGAAAAGCTTTATTGTTGTAGAAATATAAAGATCTGAAGTCATTAAAGTTTTTTTTCCTCCTCTTAAACTTCGAAAATGAAACATTTTGTGCTTTCATCTTACACAAAGTATTTTTCACAAAAGAGATATTGTACAATACACGATCTAAAATTGTCACATTGACCTATTTCTCTCTCTCTCTATATATATATATATATTAATTCTGGCTTATTTACATTAAATACCCTAGATTTTTTTCCCCTTAGGCTTTTTTTTTTTTTTTTTTTTTTTTTTTTTTTTTTTTTTTTTTACAATTAAAAAATGATAAATTTAAAGCATACTTTGGAAACTTTCTACAACAGATTTAGTTTTTCTTCAGGTGGAAATGAAAGATAAATACAGACGTAACATTATTTAATCAAACATAAGAAAAACTGGACCTTATAATTAAATATAATCGTTCTAGCAGAAAAAAATCCTTACAGCGAGTTTTAAGTTAATAATAATTTTATAAACGCAGTAATTTTATGCAATATTAATAATAATAAGAAGATTTAAACATTTTAGACGAACTTTAGATAATTGGACGATGTTCGGTTATACAACTATAATAAAATAACCATAAAAGTTTCTACATTGTTGTCTAGTTTTATGTATACATACGTGCCATATATATATATATATATATATATATGCATATGTGTGTGTGTAAACGATGAATGAATGTTTTATAGTAAACAATTTCAACAAAAATTGATTTATCGGTTTTATGTTTTTTGGATACTCTCTTTAGGTACATTTTTTCAAACATTCGCTGTAAAGCATTCATTATAATTAAATGAGAAAATATGTTTTCACTTAATTGTCTTATTTAAAATCAATAGGTATTTTTTTCTGTTATTAAATGTATTTTAATTCTACATAGAAGGAAAATACGTATGAAAAAAGAGCTATTGATTACGATGTTAGACAAAATAACTAAACTGATCGATACGTTTAACTAAAAGAAACAAAAAATCTTCCACATTAACTTTAAAATAAAAATAATATTGATTTGAACTAAAGTGTTTTTAAATGAATTCGTTCGCATATTATATGTTTCATCACATTTGCTTTAGAATTTAGGTGCTTGTAATTTATCATATCTTGCTGTCTTTTTTTTGTTGTTTGTTTAACAGTTGTAAATCAATTGTAATAAAAATGCAGTTTTGCATTGATATGACATATATATTAAGCATTTGACAGACATACTAGAAAAAGTTGCACTGCAATCAACGCATATAAAAAAGGTGATTCAATTTTATGTAGTAATTAAAAAAGTACAAATAATTACATGGTTATGAATTTTGAAAAATTACATTCAAAATTCCTCAAAAATGCATTTATTACACTAATAATTTTATTTGCGTAGTTTAGAAATATATATTAGTTTTATTATATTGTGTATTAAACTATTTTTTTCCCTTATAGCAGGCTGCGCCCGCTTCGCTGGTCACTAAATTTAAATGAATATTTAAAAGAATTCAATCACTATTTATCTTTTATATCACATTTTTGATTTTGAAGCATAATTAAAAATTCCTTTTAAGGTCAAAAGTTCAAAATAACATATTACAAATTAAATTAAATAAAATGTTTCTTCCGTTTTGCACTCGTTTTGCAACAATGCTCTATGGTCTTATGTGAATCATTCTCAAGAATGAATCCACAATTGTTTATAAAATTAATGGATTGTGTATGGGGAATAAGTACGCTGTAATTTAAAAATGCTGCTCTTAGAATTTCAAAACTGGTAATTTTTATAAAGTTATTTATTATTCTTTAATATTAGACTGCTTTTTGTTTAATATTAGACTCTTATTTTAAGATAAAAGCAATCGAATGATATCGCGTTGTGAAACTTTGCAACGTAATATTTTAAAATCTAATAACTTGATGTATATAGTGTCCTCACTAACAATGAACAGATTTTAGAGCTCTTTTCAAAAAGTGAAACATCTATGCAGTACCTTTTAAAAACATTCTTCAGTTTTTACTACAAAAATGGCCGACCTTCATCAAAAGTAATTGAATGATATCGCGTTGTTAAACTTTGCAATGTGATACCTTTAAACCTAATAACTTGATGTATACAGTGTCCGCACAAAATATGAACAGTTTTTAGAGCTCTTTTAAAAAACTATAACATCTATTTAGTATCTTTTTTAAAAAATCATCAGTTTATACTAAACAAAAATGGCCTACTTTCATCACCAAAGTAGTTAAATCTAGACCAATCAAAAATAGGAGTGGTCCGCCCGGATGTGTTCCGCCGACAAACTCTTTGCTTTACTAATATGGATATATAATTTTTCATCTAAAACAAAACAAGGTGTAAAAGCATTTTAAAAAATTCACATTACATTGGATTAATTGGTCCGTATGGATGTCAAGTACCAGAACATATAAATTTTATGATGACACTTTTACAGGAGAAAATTAATCTTTATCCCATGCATTTAATATTATTCTTTAATGTACTTCTTTATTACTGCTACGTACACATTTTGAAATATTACTTAAAAATCTGAAATATATAAAGTAGAATAAGCGTTAAATATTGTATTACAGTGTTAATTTTTATTATCCAATAAAATGCACCCCAATTCATTTTAAAAATTACAAATTAATTAAAATGTAGTTATTTTGTAAAAATAGGTTGATTTTATCAAAAACACGAAGGAAAAATTTAATTTCATGGACTTTACTTTTGACTTTTATTTTTCTTACAGAATAATTTTCTTTCAGATATCTTAATTAAATATTTTGTACTTTAATAATGATAATAATTTTGTTATTTAATAATACTTGATGTAATCGATAACATTTGGTTAATAAAAGTGGAAAAGGAAAATATCAAGTCAGGAAAGTACTTTCTTACTATAGATTGACATATAATTTTTGTCCTCCTTCATAGCGATAAATCTAACAGCGAAACTGCAAATGTATTACGGTTATACGCCGAAATGTAGTTTAAAGGTTTATACTTTCAAGAGTCGAATGGTTTTGTTAATGAAAAATACAACGGAAGATCTCGCATTGCACCTTTTTCTGAATGCAGATATTTATTCAGAACAAGTAGACGTACTTGGCAACAGAAATCACTGCCCATAAAATTTTACACAGAGTGTCTCAGCTAAGATGTTGAAAACTTCGAAGGGAGGTAGGGTACATATAGACGACTCGGAATCACCTAGTAATGCTGGATCTGAAACACCCTCCTGACGCAGTGATGGCACTGAAAAGGCTGAATCACATAAAACTGATCCTTGACTTCGGAGTGTCCAAAGTTTCTCCTGAGAGTGTTAAAATGACGGTATGCATATTTATCTGTAGAGATTTACATTAGATACCAGGGAGAATCTGTGATGAGAAAGATTCGCACTGAGAAGAAGCTTCATTTCGTACGCAGACTGAGAAACTGTCGGATTGCAGAGTACACAAACTCACAGAAAGAAGAAATGTTTCTGGCATACGAGGCCGCAGACTGTAACGGTTGAGACTCTCAAATGTTGTGATTGTAATGTTGTAAGTAAACTGATTATAATGTTGTAAAGAAACATTTATAGCGATTTATAAATAAGAAAAAGAGACATCAATGTGCCAAAATATATAAAGAGGGCATAACAAAAAATTGGACACAAGTATTATCGATTCATGAATAAACATTCGTGATTTTCGGGTGTAAGGAAAAAGTATTTGTTAGCAGATATCCTGAAAGAAAAGAGAAGTAGATAAATGCAGAGCACCTTCCGTAAAGTTTGGAGATGGTTCAGTAATGGTATGATATTGTTATATAGAAAATGATTTTGACGATCCAGTTAAAATATCTGGAACATTAAAGGAAAAAAATAGTAAAAGAAAATTCTTTAAAATAATGCTATTCTATCAAGGGAAACTCGTGAGAAAGCAATTCATTATTATGCTTTGCAACGACATAAATCTTTTTTGAAAGAAATGCATTTTTTTTTTTTTTTTTTTTTTTTTTTTTTTTAATACAGGAACAAAATAATTTTTTGAAAAGAAATGATGTGGCCTCTTCAAACCCTTTATCTGAATTTAATTGAATTGGTTTAGACTATACTAGACAGACAAAGGAGAGAATCATGCCCAAGATCAATTATATATTTCCTTAACAACACAAAATGTTCCAGAAACGTAACAATCATATAACATTGAAACATTATAAGCATTTCAGAAACGTTTAAAAACGTTCAGCTTGCTTTCCGATTAGTTTCAAAAACGTAGAAATGTCCGCGATCGTAACAAAAAATCAGATACGTAACAGAAACTTTACAATCACTTAAGAGATAGAAAATCAAAAAGGGCGAATGTTTCAGAAAGGTATCAGAAAGTATACTTAAATGTGTTACGTTTTTGAAAGATTGTAAGCTATTTGCAACATACCTGAAACATTCTGAGCTGTGTGGGTTATGGAACCCTTTATAAACGAAATGGAACAATATCAACGGGGACTGTTTAAAAAAAAAAGTATCAAGAAAATGAACAATTATGGATGGAGTTAACACAGAATGAAAAAACCAATATTGTTTAACCAAAGATATTTATCCATCTGATTATCGCTATAATTTATAATTACATATTTACGAATTTTTTGTTAGTTTTTTAAGCTTGAAGGTTTTGAATCTCAAGTTAAAATAAGCATTATTTAGTTTATTTAAAAAATTATGCAGTGAAAACAACAATCCAATTTTGCCTTTTCAGAGGCGTTTAGAGAATAAAAATTTATTTTGTTTTTCTCCTATTTCATGTGCAGACAGTAAAAAAAGAAAAAGTCTATGCCACAACTAATTTCTCGTTAAATCATCGTATACGGCTGGTGTCAATCGATTAGAAATAACACCTAGTTTATAATATTATACTTAGATTTTGCTGAGAGGGTCGTCTATATATTAAAATTTTAACTAGTTTAACATTTTTAAACAGCAACACCCATTTTTAACAATTTTTGGGGGTAATTTGAATCAAAACAACCCGTAAGATGTCTTAGTTCTTACATTTTTTTTCTTAATTTTTCATAGAGACAAAATATGTACACTTTAATGTTAAATGAATGGGACAAACATTAATTCATATCTTTCTGAACAATTAAGAGATTTAAGTTTTATTTTTTATGCGATAGAATGAGGTGACGCAAAAATATTGCATGCATATTTTTCTTTATGAAAATTATTAATAAAGTCATGTTTTTCTTTTTTTTAAATGTTTGTTTTATGTATAAAATAGTTATATTTCTATTCTGTTTATCTGAATGGATATAATAATTTTCTCTGCCAGATTATAATTTATTTTAATATATTTTATTTTACTTTATTTTATTTACTTAGGTATGAACTCCTAATATACTTTTTTGCAACTCCATGAAGAATTTGTTAAAAGTATGTAAACCATACCATTTCCTGGACCATCTTGATCTCAAAAATTTTAATACGGAATTCAAAATGGGTGTTGCTATATGTAAAAATGAAGTTGAGGTAAATAATAGTATTGTGATGACATTCTAAGCAAAAAATAACAATAGCATTAATAACTAGAAGTTATTATCAATCGATCAAAACCATTCGTATTTTTCATCGATCATTTACTGCAAAATTAGTGTGGGGGTGTTTTTTTTTTTTTTTTTTTCTCAAATGTAAATATGTATTTTTGAATAAATTATAAAACATTAAGCTTTGTAACAATAAATTATTAATAAACATCTTTCAGCATTGTTTGGATGGCCGGCGGATACATTTGGGCGGTAGTATATATATATATATACATACATATATATATATATATATGAAAGATATAGAAGAAATCATTATTTAATCATAAAAATAATTAATAAAATTATTGTTTTATTGAAATTAATTTGAGAAAATTGTAAATAATTCATAAATTTCCTCATACTTGATGCTCTTTTTTACAAAAAGAATAATTATTCTAAAACCTTGAGTCCCCAAATCATTTTTATGAATAAGTAAAACAGAGTAAATTAAGAGAAATAATGAGAAAAAGTAAACACTTTGAAATATAAATAGCTTCTTAATAATGTTTCATAGTAAACATTTCAATGTATTTCCTTTAACAATACGATGAAAGCAATAAGGAAAAAATTAATCACGATTTTAACGAATTAATCGTAACAAAGAATTAATAATGATTTTTAGAGTTATTCCTCTCTTTCATGAGAGCAATGATATGTCAATTACTTTTTTCATTTTAAAATTATTTTCTATTACTTAGAAATAAGTTAGAAACAATCTTATGAAGTGGAAAAACCAAGAAAAAATTAAACATATTAAAATTCAAACACCAATTTTTCCATAATAAATTTATGAAGTAGAAAATCCATGACAGAAATAAACTTATTAAACATAAAACACCAATCCCTACATAATAAATCAACCCTAAGGAAATTTAATAAAAATAAATTTTAAGATTCTTTACTTTTGAAAAGCATATCGAAAAAAAAGTAAAACACTTCACAACAGCCATGAGATCGAAAACAGTGAAATTCGCAGTTAATAAGGGAAATGAATTCATCTACTAAACGAATATATATATATATATATATATATATATATATATATATATAATATTTGACATACACTAAAATTTAAAAAATTGCTCTGTAGACGGTTGAATATAGGTAAATTATTATTCAGCTTCATATCCTTTAAAGAAAAGTCAATTTAATACGACGAAATGTTCAAAATTGGATTTGTAAGTTCCTGAATAAATTTTTCGATTTTTTTTCTAGTATTTTGCATTTTCTAAATAAATCCACTCATACATCGTCTTCTTGCAGTTCACAAAAATAATCTGAATAATTTAAGTATAGTAAATAACATGTCAAATTTACGCAACTGAAATTCTTCGATGTTTTACATCGAAAAAAACACTTGTAAATTTGCATTCCAAAAGTAAATCGATCATTCTAGTCATCTCTAAAGTTTTATTGCCTTTTTATAGATCGTAAAATATTCAAACATTTCCATGAATAAATTTAGTAAACAGCTTGCAAAAATTTAGAAATTTAAATTGATATTAGTTGTTCTGGGAAATGCTTAAATAATTAGTTTATTTTAAATTCAAATATATATTTTCAAATATTTACTTCATGCATGTATAATTTTTTAAATAATTTCTGTTCTGGAGTTTAAAATTGAATGTTTCAAAAGCATACAGAATATGTTATAAATTTCTATAAAACGTAATTACCCATAGTGCAGTACTAGTACGTAAATAAATCCAAGCAACAAACCAACCAACCATTCTATAAAACCTAAAATAAAATTTAATTTCCTTACTGACTTCTTTGTTTCATACACATAAAAATAAAAAAAACAAAAAATCAAGAGCAAAAGGTAATGGGACTTACAGTCGGTAACAAAAGTATCCGAACACTAGCGAAAATTCCTATAAAAAAAAGTAGAGTTAATACTGTTTTGTTAAATAAATCCTTGTCGAATTATGTTCGTAGTCAGTCTAAGAACATAATTCGACAAGGATTTATTTAGCAAAACAGTATTAACTCTATTTTATATATATATATATAGAAATATTTGCTAGTGTTCGGATACATTTGTTACCGACTGTATGTAGTAGTAAAGCGGGGGAGCCATCACCTCCGCGGAGGTTCATAATTGTCACGGCTTTTCTCCATACCATCCCTATGAGTGAGTCCAAGAACGGCGTCATTTGCTGAATGCTTAGCTCTATTGTGGCATAAAACCAAGCCAATAACACACTCTGGCACGCAACCTATGTGACAGCATGGTTAATCCGCCATTCCGCTTTGAGGGGAAACCAATCCCCTTTGAGGGTAAGAGATTGATTTCCGCTCTGTCTGTCTTGGTGTTTTTACAATTACTGTTGTAATCCCGTTCTTAGATATCTCTCCTCATCTTGACGTTGACGTACACACATCGGACCAAGCTTAAAGTGTGATACATATGACAAGAATAAGTAAATAAATATCAAAATATAATCATTGAAATGATCTCGTATCCTTCGTTTTGGCACCAAAGCTCTACTAGTACAGATGCGTTTTTCGCACCTTTTAGCATTATTCAACCAATTGAAAATTGAAATATTTATCTATCTGCGTACAATTATGCAATTATTCGTAAAACTTTAACAGTATCTAATTAGTTACTTTACAATCCAACGTAATTTCATTGCAATGGATATTCAGCATTTATAATTTCTAATAAATATAAGTTTCCTTCTTTAGAGTGAAAAATCAAATGAAATTTAAAATAACCTTAAAGTAAACAGACAAGGGATCTAAATTATGTTCGCTGCAACCAGTTTTCGTACTTGAAAAATATATGCCCTTTTCGTCTGCAAGTCTCTCTAAACAAGTTGGTTAATTTTGGTCGAAATAAGAACATAAAATGTTAGGCAGCAATAAATATGGTTAATTTTTGGGAGGATTATGCCTATTCTGACTGATCTATTAAAGGCTCGAAAGTGTGACGGAGTCTGCTTTTTAATAATCTGTTACACAACATTAAGTGCTTAAGTTCACGGGCATGTCGTACTACTATTAAACTAGGGTATCCACATCCTCCAACGAAGATCATAATTAGTATAACATGTCCGACGTCCATTTTTGCCATAATTTTTGTGTTCTCCAGGTCAATTCTTTAGGGTTGATACGAAAACATTTGTCTGTATCTAAATGCACAAAACTATTTCAATAGTAAATTTACTCAACATCAACAGCTATCAAAAATAATGCAATTTGTATTATTACATGAAAATTAAAAATGGTAATTATTGTATTTCAACTCAGCAGTATTAGACAGAATGGACAAATATACTGTTTAAAAAAAAAAAAAAAAAAAAAAAAAAAATGTAAACTATATAAAAGTAGCAAATTGTTATAGATTTGAACGAAAACGATAATCAAAACTGGAAATTAGCTCTAGTGTTCATTTTACAAACATTAGTTGTAGAGAATTTCAACCCGAGCCGTACTGTCATTTTTTGTAACGCTAGTGATTGCGCTTCGGTCTATTCTCCGCCTCCCGTGATGGTGGGGGAAAGCCAACAGAAAGCCACTAAAGGAAGATAAACTCCATCTATTTTACACGAAACATATTCAACAAAACACTAACCTGTCTCAAAAAATGGAAGAGGGGGAGGAGATGAATGAACGTTACAAGTCGCATCACAGCCAAATAGACCGATTTCAGAAGTAAAATGCTATTAATTGCTCAAAAAATAGCGGCAATGACTTGGAAACGTGCTACGTTAGAGTATGTGAACGCAAGGTCAGTTACACAAAGTTTTACCGCTTTATCTTTAGGAGGTGATCCGTAGGATGAATTAATAAGTGATGGGCGGCAAATGACCAATATACTTTTACTAACGGGTTACTGTAGCACATGTCGCTGAACGAAAAATCAATTCACACTTATTAAAATTAAAAAAAAAAAAATTGTTCCTATAAAGGTTACAGTTATTACTTCATTCTATTTTACAAATAGATCCTTACAACTATACTATCTTGTTATAATTTGTTTATTAATTGGTGATATTTTTCTTGTTTTAGATTGCCTGGAGTTTAAAAGAACGCTCCTAAGAACTGTTTATATGTTCGTGGGGAAGGAATCCTATCAGTTATCCCGCCAGTGTATCTCCATTATGTTGGCACGCACAGACCAGTTGGGCGCATTTTCGTATCTAATGCCAAAATTTCTCTACCGTGAAGCAACCCTTGATTCTACTTCCTACACGATTCGCGGAGGCTTCGATTCTTTCATTTTTTTTTTCTTTTAAGGAGAGTAAACTACTATAAATGTGTCAATTCAGTTTTAGCATCGTTATTTTTAAATAATATATTTAATGTCTAAATTTATTAAAAAATCACCACATCTTTAAATTTAATTTAGCAAGATTAATGAAAAAATAAAATTCTAATATTCTAATTTTAAGGATTCTAAAATTATTTTTAAAACAGATTAATATATATATATATACTTGCATATGAATAAAAATCAATGTGATTGATTAAATATTTTTTTTTTCTAATTATTTATTTAATTTTTACTTTCTCTGATGCCTAAAAAGGAGAGAAAATATTGTTTTCCGTGCAAATTTTTGAAAGAAAAAAAAATATATATAATATATATTTATATATACACATATATATATATTTTTCTAATTAATCTTTAACTTTCTCATATCCATAAAAGGTAGAGAAAATATTGTTTAGAGGAAATATATGTCAAATAAAACTGTTTCTAATTTTAACTGTTTTCAATGTAAAAGCATATACAATACATGTTGTCTTAACCCTTATTCTGCAATATGTCTTTATAGTATTTAGATGTAGGATAAGAGAATGTTGTATGAGTGCAGCCCCCAATTATTATTATTATTATGTTATTAGTTTGTAACTGTAATATTAAACTTTTTTTTTCACATGGTTTTTAATATGAGGTTTAGTAATATTCTAAGTATGAAATTTTACTTTGCATTTCTTTTTACTAGTTTAAACAAATAATGTCCCCCCCCCCCCCAAAAAAAAAAAAAAAAAAAAAAAAAAAAAAATGAATGTAGTGTTTATCTTATTAATTTTTGTATGCTCTATAAAGGCGTATTTTATCATTATTATTTATGGTGGCGATTTACAGTACTTTTTATTGCGTCATCATATTTTACAGAGAGCAATGTAATTTTCTAGAAATTATTGATAGGAAATCCTCATTATTATTACATTATGAATGAAAAACAAGGCGGTTTATTATGAGCCCTGATTTTTTCCCCCTGCAGTTGTTGAGTACTTCGTTGGTTTCAACGAAAAAAAAAAAAAAATCGCCAGAGATATAAAAGATGCGAGATGAAAGATTGTACCTCAAATAGATCAAAATTAAAGTAATGAAAATATTTACAAAAAAATTAAAATCTTGGTGCTTTGGTATTATTAATTGAAATCTTCATATATAATTAAATTGAATTTAGTTTTTTTTTTTTTTTTTTTTTTTTTACTTATTATTTTATTTGATATATATATATATATATATATATATATATATATATATATATATTGTACTTTGATACGCTATTAAAATCTGCAGGTGAGACAGACTTTATTATTATTATTATTATTATTATTTGACCTTAAGAATCATATTTAACTTTTGTAAGCAGTTCCAAACTTAGAGCTGTCAAACAGATTAGTTTAAATTTTTCAGTAATAGCGTTTTGACAGATATAAATTTAATGTATTATCACTAAAGTTAATGTATTGTCATTATTAGAATGTTCTGTTATATGCGGAAAACTATCTTTTAATTTTGAAATAATACTCTCAATATCCATTTTGAGATTTAAAACTTTACATATAACATTATTCAACAATAAAAAAAAAAAGAAAGAAAAAGAAAAAGAAAAAAGAAACGCAATGCTTATTTGTCTCTTTGAACGTTCACATTTGGCAAAAGTCGCACTGTTTGGCGAAAATTTGTCAATTGGTTCTGTGCGCGCCAACGTACTGGAGATACGCATCTCGCCACTGATTTAAATGATATAAAATCATTAATTTGTTTTTGATTTTAAGATTCATATACACAATGGAAGCCTCAAATTGTGTGCAACACTTATGCCAATTGCTTGTGAAATTGTATTAATGGTTAAGGATTAATGATAAATGTTTCTTTACAGATCCTATGATTTGGAGAGAATCTAAAAATTATTGAACAAGATGTTATTTCTGTATGATACTATCTATTAATCAAGGTGTTCCTAAAAAAAAAAAAAAAGAAAAGAAGATTCAATTATCCTTTAAGCCGTTCTTAATAAATAAAATTGCATTAAATGTGATTATTATATGACTTTTTATACACTTTGCCTTATATTTACGAATATTTTGCCTTCAAAAATCCGAATAAACATGTTGAAAGATTTTAGAAAATATTTTTGCCCACATCTTCCATTTCATGTAGTAAAACTAACTACATAGTAATGTGGTAATGTGCTACTTTTTCATGATCATAGAAATATAAAAAAAATGTATATGGAAAGTTTTACAAATATAAATAATTAAATAAAATTAAATAATATTTGAATGGTTTTACTAAAATTTGTTTAACAGAGATATTCGTAATTTCGGTGATAAAACTTCGACGTTTTCCTAAACAAATATAATTATTTCCAACTTTTAATTGACCGAATACTGTATGTTAGATGTCCATTGACGAATTATTTGGTAAACATATGAGATTTACTGCAAGGATTAATGTTTAAAACTGGCTTTGATCACGTTCTATTTCTGTAAAATATATACTGGCATTTCCATTCTAGGTGTGTTACTTACATTTCGTCAAAATCAAAGAATATTCTCTTAATAAATATGTTAATATTTTTAAATTAATTGAAATATAAAAATACTTAATAACGTTTTAATGATGAAAGTGAGACAGCCTTTACGGTTTATTAAATATATAAAATAATCAATTTGGATTCACCCCAAATTAAAATAAATAGTATAACATTTATCTGTTTTCTATTTATTATCATAATTATAAAAGTCTTTTTAGAACTATCGAGGGTTATAAATACATATATTCGCAAATACGTTCCCCCCCCTTCCTTAAAAAAATAAATTAATAAATACCCAGGTAGCACAAAAATATTGGCCAATATCCTGCTAATATTGGCCAATATTTTGAATACCTCTGAATGTCAAACATCGAATTTATGATATCTTCTGATATTCACAGATGTAATTCAAAATTATTATTTAAAAAAAGCATTTAACAAAGTTTTTTATATAACTTATAACTTTTACTTGTAGAAATAAGTATATTAAAGTATTTAATTTTAGAAGTTTGTCCCTTTTTAAGAAATATAATATTTCACATCTACTTTTTAAATGTCTGATTTACATTGGCCAATATCGTAAAAATGATATCATTTGTACGATATTCAGCAATATTTGTTGACATTCGTTGAAACAATATCACTTTGGTGACATCTAGAGATATCTTTTGATATTCTTGAAAATCATATCATTTTCAGACGTTGTGAAATATTTCTTGATATTAGTAAAACAATATTTTTTTTATATCTTGAGAATTCTCAAGATATAAAAAAATTATATATTATTAGTATAGTTTATTACTATAGTTTATATTACTAAGACATGTCAGTATTATGTCATATGTACGTCATTCATTTTATATCGTTTTATAAAGAGATATATCTCTTTTTACTTCTAAATAAAATGTTGTATGTAATGAAAACAACTTTGTAAAATGCTTTATGTTTCAATAATAATTACGAATTACATCTGTGAATATCAATAGATATTGTAAATTCGAAGTTTGAGATTCAGCGCCATTCAAAATATTGGCCGATGTTCATAGGATATTGACAAACATTTTTATGTAACACTCTCAGAAATAAAACTCTCATTTTTGACGATTCAACAATCCTCGAGCTCTGTTTCGTTAATTTTGACAATAATTTCGTCAAAAGATCGTATGGGCGCACTGAACGACTGAACACGCTCGAAATTTGACGAAATGTAGACACTAAAAAATATGACGAAATCTTTTCCAGTGCTTCTCAATTGGCAATTGGCAACGGCAACGCGAACGCATCTCAACTCATTATTTTTAAAAACAAGCTGTGGTCGGCCTGGCGCGGAGCTAATATATCTTGTTAAAATTTCTGTAAAATAAAAGGTTTGTATTTAATAACATTTATATTTATGGTTTGAACTTTATGTTGTATTTTCTAATAATATTCGTTTATTTTTGATAATCAATCGGTTTCATTAGGTCTATATATAGGCCTAATAAAACCGATGCTAATACTTCTAAGTATAGTGAAGATGTTAGTTTTAATCATATAAATCAATCTCCAAAATCTTAAGTGCTTAATTTTTTTTTTTTTTTTTTTTTTTTTAACCTGTTGCTTTTTATAGAGAAGTTAAAATAAGTGTTTTTAATAATCACTCAATTGTTTCCTGTGGTAAAATTTGTATGTTTATTAATCAAAGCAGCAAACTTGTCACGTTGTTTATTGCAGAATGTATAAAGTTAAATGTTTTGATAATTGTTTTAATTTATAAAAGTATAGGCACCGAAAGGTTTAGTTCTTGATATTCTAAAATAGTGAAGGAATTTTCAAATTAACTTTCTTTAATGCAACACTTTGAAATAGTCGGTAGATATTAGTATGCTCAACTAATATCACTAGGTCGCCACACAATTACTATCGAAAAAATTTTAGCAAACGAAAACAGAACAAAAAATTCTTTAAATTTTAATTTGTAATTATAACTTGCTTTATAAATCAATATGTATACCGTATGAATAAAATCGTTTTATTATTAAGTAATAACTTTGCAAAATTCTTCATTATGTAAGAATAGCATGCATAGACATATTTATAATTAATATTTCTGAAATTCTAAAATTTCAAAGTGTTAATTATGAAATGTTAATTATAAATTTTGACATCATATATAAACTTATACACTAAGTGTTAAAAACACAGGAATAAAGCAAAACATAACATATGCAGTAAATTAATGAGTTTGAAAATAATTATATTAATCTATATTTATTACACTTGTCATTAATCAATAATTTTGTAGCTATCTCTTATTTATTACTGTTATTATTATTGATTTTATAAATATGTATGCCTGGTTACAGCTTGAACTAATAATAATAATAAAAAAAAAATCTGTACTAGTAAATATTAAATAATTTATGCATTTCCAGAAGGAATTTATATTTCTCTTGCCTCATGTTAATTATGAGAATTTAAGAAGCTTAATTACATATTAATTGTAAATTAATTGCTGAATAATTTAAAAATATTACTTTTTTTTTTAAATGCACATGAAAATTAATACTTCATAATGAATTTTTAAAAGCCTAAAGTTTTGTTTTATATTAATCTAAACGTTATTAGTCTTTCTCAAAAACTTTTAATCTGTTTACTTTTTTTTTTTTTTTAACATACTTATAAATGATATCTTATTAAAAACAACTGAATTTTTAAAGTATCACGTAAGTAAATTTAACATATACTATATTAACTGTTTAACGTTCATTGCTTTCACAGCAAAATCAAACATTTGACATAATTTAAGAATTTTTATGCAGCAGTTTTTTTAACATCCCCCCCCCCCCCCCCAAGTTTTAATCACATTTTAAACTTTTGTTTCTTTTCTGTCTGTAGATATCAGCACTATTCCAAAATTTAACAAGTAATGCTTCAAAGGAAGCTAAATGCATAAGTCACTTGAAATTTCTTTGAGTGTGCGAGTGCGAATTGCTGGTTTGATGATGCACTCATGTCTAGTTTTTTTCATTTAATTAAAAGCTGGACTATTATTTTCATCTGAAACAACTTTTACGATATTTTGTAGTTGATAATGTTTACTTACAAAGTGTTTTATTAATTAAATTAAATATTATTTGAATTTAATAAGGTTAACTTTTAGATGTTTCAAACCAAAAATTTCTCAAAAAGGAGCAATGCTAATTTTTTATTTTTTAAATATTTATGATTAGCTAAGCGTCTAAAAGCCATTTTACACGTTTTTATTAGCTTCACCTGTATGTATGTATGTTTGTAACCGGTCTGGGAGCAAACGAAAAATCTATATTGTAAAAAAAGACTTTCCCCACGTGAGCGCTGTGGCTGTGAGGTAAAACGCCGCGCTACGAACTAAAGGTCTATCGTTCGATCCCAGTCAGGGAAGATTTTTAAAAAATGGTTTTTGTTTAATTCTAAATTATTTTAATTAAAGATTTAAATGTATGTAAATATTATGGTGTGTCACTCACACGATTTTCTCATCCTGCATTTTAATACTAAGATAGATATTTTGTGCTTTTTAGTTCACATTTCTATAAAAGCGTGTTCTTTAATTTTTTAAAACTATAATATTATTTAAAATTAGTTTAGTAATTTTTTAAATAAATTAAGTAGTGAACGTTAAAGGGTTAAGCATATATATATATAAAGTAAAAATTCTGTCAAAGACAGAACTTAGTTTAGTATGGAGGACTATTAATTTCAGTTTGTAAAATTTTTATTTTTAATTTTTACTTTATTTTTTTATCTCATCTTTTGACCATAAAACTGGGCCATGTACTTTGTTAAATTACTGAAATGAAATTTTACCTTAAAGAATTAACTTGTAGGCCTTGTATTAGTTTTATAAATATTAGTTTTATCTCCTTTTTTTTTTTTTTTTTTTTTTTTAAATTCATTGCAGTTATTCAGACATTAGTCCTCGTTGAATCAAAGCCATACATCTTGAGCATATAAACATGTATTCATTTGTAAATTAAATTAATTATGTACTCTTTAAATGTTTTTATATATTCCTTTTCTTTTTAATTTTAAACTAAATATATTAAGGCTGATTCCTTCATTCATTATATAGCATAAATGTCTGGAATTTTTGTATGGAGAATCATTAAGACGTAGTAAAAACTCATTCAGTAATAGTCAATCATTAAAAATGTCAAAGCGCTTTAGGTAGTTTATGATACCAGTTATAAAAAAGCTTCCTTTATTTTATTTATCTTTAATAGCACTTGCATAAGCTTAAATAAATTAAAATGAAACATTAAATTATGAATATATAAATTCAAAATTATAAATAATACAATCTAAATAAGTTTTAGCTACATAATCAAATATTACATGTAAATATTTCTTTTTAATTTTATTTTTAATGCTTCTTTATATAGGTTTTCTTTTGCTATCTTTTTACTATGCCTTGGCCTCCTGTTTCAAAGCTATGAGAATGATGGCTTGAATTTCAAATATTTTAATGTAGGTACTAAAGGATTTTTTTTTTTTCTTTAATGTCATTCAAGTTTTAATCTAGCTTCTAATCATATTACTTGTTTATTTTTATATTTGTGATGAATGAATTTGTGATTTTGAAATATGTAAATGTTACCGCTAAAGTGCAAAAATCAGTTAATCTGCAGATTAGCTAGGTAATTTGCACATTAACTAGGGTTATCCATTAAAGTGAAGAAAATTGTTTCATTTCTCAAATTACCTAGGTAATCTGCGAATTACCTAGATAATCTGCACATTAATACTAGGTACTCGTTAAAGTGAAAATAAGATCTCTGGTGTTGAAATTTTACAGCCCGCTGTGTTGTATTTGTTTTTTTCATTCGAGAAAAAAAAAAAAAAAAAAAAAAAAAGATTCGTTTTCTTTTCTTTCTTTCTTTACTTATTCTAATCTTTATGTGTTTTAAAGTTATATTTGCTTTATTTTTTTTATTTATTTCATCTTTTTCATTCTGTCAATATAAGTTTGAAGATGTTATGCATTTTTAATATGAAATATAATAACTTTAATAAATTCTATTTTATAAATGAAAGTTAGAATTGTAATACAGTAAAGATTTCTTTTCAAAATAAAAATATTTAACCCTTTAAATAAAAAAAAAAAAAAAAAAAAAAAAAAAAAAAAAAATTAATTTGCTAAAGAAATATTAAATCAGAAGCATTATTTAAGAAGCACTTCAAATGATTAAAACTGCTTTAATAATTTTTAAAACACATAAAAATTAAAATGACAGTTTTCCAATGCTTTATTAAACTATATTTTGCAGCATGCATCTGTACAAGTTTAGCAAATATATTAATTTTACAATAAATAAGAAAAAAAACTTTATTAACACATTTTATGCAATAAACTAGAGTGAAATTATCTGAAAAAGCGAACAAAATTTAAAAAATAAAAATATAATCATGATATATAAAATATATAAAGGAAACTTGAAATTGAAAGAAACCAAAAAAAAAAAAAAAAAAAAAAAAAAATGTAATGAAATGCTAAGTATCTTCATATTTCATATTTCATATTTTTCAGAGTAAAAATAATTACATATATTTTTTTCCAGTAAGTATTAGTAATTTAAATCAATTTTAAAATAAATTAGTTTTAAAAAGTTGTGGTTTAATAGTTTTATTTCGGGAGGAAATAATTACTGTGTTATAAATTTAATATTCATAATTCAAAATGAAGTTTTACGAGAGAGAGCTTTTAATTAAGATTAGATTCCATTAATAAAATGCAGACCCTTATTAAACTTATATTGACAGAATTAAAAAAGAGAAGAAATAAAATCGAAATTAAAACAATTAAAACTTACTTGTTACTTTAAATTTTGTGTTAGTCATAATAAGAAACTTAATCATGGCTTCAATGCTCCATGTCTTGCCGTTTATCACATATGGTTACTGGTTTATCATAGCGGAGCGGAAGGGATAAAAGTTTTAGTTTGTGTTTGAAGGTCATTTGCATATCTATATCGCATGACTGTTTGACGTCATAGTGAATATAAAAAAACTAAGGCTCGAAACAAACATTTGAACTTTAACGACACAGAAGCCGCTAATGTGCAGATTACCTAGTTAAAATGCAGAAAACTCTTGATTCCGCACTTTCGGGGTCTTGAATCCATGTCATTTTAGGTAATCTGCAGATTAATGGATTTCAAACTTTAACGGTAACATAAATATTGTCAGTGTAATTATAGTTTTTACAAAATTACTGTTTTTTTTTTTTAACCGACTTCAAAAAAGAAGGAAGGTTCTCAATTCAAACCGTATGTTTTTTTTATGTTTGTTAGCTCATAACTTCTGAACGGATACTCCGATTTTGATACTTTTTGTTTTGTTGAAAAGGTCTTGGTCTGACTTAGGTCCCATTGTAATATCTTTACGATCTAAAGAAAATACAGGGTGCCTAAAAAAGTCAGTCCCAACTCTTTTAACTGCTAAACGGCTTCAGCTATAGTGATATAAATGGTATGCAAGTATAGCAAAGTGGCCATGCAGTACAAGGTTAAACCGCTTGCAGCGCCACCTGGTGGGAAATAGAGGAGTTAGTGTTCCTATCTCGAAAACGGTTCTAGAGAAAAAAGTGAATTACAAAATTGAAGAGTACAGACATTCATGCTAGCGTTCCTATCTCGGAAACGGTTCAAGACAGGGGAAAAAGTGAATTATAAAATTGAAGAGCATCATCGATTTAGTACGAAAAGATAGTTTAGACATTGATGCTAAAAACACAATGCTAAAAACGTGCATTTGTTTGTTCGCAATTTCTTACACTATGCACACTTGAACTACGATGCACACTTTGGTGGTTCAAAGTACTGGTACTGTAAGCGGTCACATCGATTAGCGCAAAGTCGTTTTCAACCAACTTCAGACAGGAAGGTGTTCGTAATTCGAGCTATGTGTTGTTGTTAGTGTTTGTAAGCTTATAACTTCGTAAGAGATGCTCTAATTAACCGACTTCAAAAAGGAGGAGGTTCTCAATACAAAGCGTATGATTTTTTGTTTTTGTTTGTTAGCTCATAACTTCTGAACGGATGATCCAATTTTGATACTTTTTGTTTTATTGTAAAGGTCTTGGTCTGAAATAGTTCCCATTGTAATATCTTTACGATCAAAAGAAAATACAGGGTGCCCAAAAAAGTCAGTCCCAACTCTTTTAACTGCTGAGCAGCTGCAGTTATAGTCATAAAAATGGTATGTAGCTACAATAAAGTGGATATGTGCAATGCGGTTCAACCGCCTACAGCGCCTCCTGGCGGAAAATGGTGGAGTTAGCGTTCCTATATCGGAAACGGTTCAAGATAGGGGAAAAAGTGAATTATAAAATTTCAGAGCATCATCGATTTAGTACAAAAAGATATTTTAGACATTAATGCTAAAAACAGAACGCTTAAAACGTGCATTTGTTTGTTCACAATTTCCTATTTTATGCACACTCTAACGACATTGCATATGTTATAGCGTAGCGGGTGACATTTATCCTATGTAGAATTCAAAGTATGGTTATTATAAGCGGTCACATCAATTAACGCATAGACGTTTCAAACCGACTTCATAAAGGAAGAATTTCTCAATACAAACCATGTTTCTCATTGTTGTTGTTGTTGTTGAAATTTGTTAGCTTATAACTTCGTAAGAGATGATTTAATTTTAAAACTTTTTTTGTTGTCGTAATGATCTTGGAATGAAAAAGGTTTCATTACGATTTCATTAAGATATAAACAAATTATAGGATACTTACAAAAGTCTGTTCTCACTCTAACTGTTGAACGCATGCAGCTACACTGGTAAAAACAGTATATAAGTATCGATGTTGAAACTTCTGTCCGTCAGCTGCAATGCATGTTTTGCTCTTTTTTTGAACTATACGCTTCGCAATTTCCAGCGCAGCGGGTGACACATATTCACTGTAAAGTTCAATGTATATGCCTAACAGAATTTTTGGTTAGGAATACAGCGTGCGTATCCGTTCTTTACATTTCTAAAGACATTTTAATTTAACGTATGTTCGTTCAATAGATAGTATTTTGCTCATATCCGATAAAGTTAAGAAAAGTGACACAACTAAAAAATGCAGCATTTGAGAAAAATCAACTTAAAAATAGATTGTCCAGAATAAACTGGCATAACTGTCTCTCGAGTGGATAACTTTGTAGATGGGGATGTAACTTCTTTGTTCACACTGGGTGCATTTCATGTATTTTTCAGTGACATAATCCATTGTTTGAGTTATGTCCCTTTTCTTGGAAGTTGTGATTTGTGAAACTGCCGTCGAATGTCTTCTGATGTTCTGCTATATGAATAAATTTTCACTGAAAATAGAAAAATAAAATCTTTTTGTAAAAAAATAGAACCGACTCCAAAAAACAACTACTATTCAAACAACTAAAAAAAAAAAAAAAAAAAGGTACAAAATGAAACTGTAAATTGCGCCTAAAAGTATAAAATAATTTCCTTCGCCAAACAACCTATAACACTACAATTAATCATAACTTTTGAAGTCGGCGCAAAATTAAATAAAAATTGATACCTTTATTCAATACAAAACTCAAATCCTATTCAAAATACACATCTTACATGATAGTTATCAAAGTTATACCAAATTTGCAAAGGAAACTCTAACTTCGTAGAAGCATAAATACCGCATTGTGACGAATGTTCACTGTTCTATGTAGATGCTAATAATGGATCAATTGTATACAGTGATAAAATAATAAAGGAAACATGAAAATGGATCATTCGAGACAGCAGTATTTCTTGCTACCGATCTAAAAACAAACCTTTGAAAACTAATTAAATTTTATTTAATTTTGCGCCGACTTCAAAAGTTATGATTAATTGTAGTGTTATAGGTTGTTTGGCGAAGGAAATTATTTTATACTTTTAGGCGCAATTTACAGTTTCATTTTGTACCTTTTTTTTTTTTTTTTTTTAGTTGTTTGAATAGTAGTTGTTTTTTGGAGTCGGTTCTATTTTTTTACAAAAAGATTTTATTCTTTATTTTATTTTATTTTATTTTATTTTTGCTCTTTTTTTTCTTCTTTTGCACATATTATTAAAAAAATATATATATTTTTAATATGAATGTTTAATACTGTCGATCTATTTACATTTTTTACATAAATATTTTTTATGCAATGTTGCATAATGCATATATTATTTACAAAGTGATGCCTTTATATATAATAGAAAAATACCATTTTAACATGTAATCATCAAAAAAGATTGGAAAATCTAATGTCCAAATTTTATCTACTAAATATTTTTGCAATTATTTTTTAAATATATAGTTTTGAATGCATGTTTACGAAAATTCATGACCAAGTTCCAGTTATTGCTATACATGCTATATAAAATTTACAAATAAATATTTCTAAATTTTACTACTATAAACGTTTAAAGTAAAAAAAGTTAAGTCCAATTTTATGAAAGTCTGTTTAGCTTAACTGAATTAACAACACACATACACACCAAAAAAAAAAAATGTAATATTCTGGATTGTATTTATTTATTTATTTATTTATTTTTGTAGTGAAATGTATAAGTTGAGGTATGTAAAAATGTCTACCTTTTTATTCAAAAAAGCATTTAAAGACTATAAAATATAAGATATATAAATTTTTCAGCATGTATAAGCAGTACCTGGGCACAAAATTTTACGAAATGGTTACAAAATTTTACTTATAGTTAAAAATAGTGATAGCACGAAGCACAGTTTGGCCGAAGCACCGAATACCGAAGCTTCGGCCAACTAATCGCCGAAGCTCCGGCATCATTGTGGGATTGTTTTGCGGAAATCACAAACAATGAATTACTCACAGAACACTCTAAAAATTCATCGGCTAAAGAGCTGGAAGTACATATAAACAATCTGCTTTTAAATAGAACACACTGTCTGTTGGAATTGGTGGAGATGGAGAGAGAATAAAAAAATATTTCCCAGATTATCTGATTTGGCCAAATGCTACTTATCTGCTCCAAGTAGCAGTATATATAGCGAAAGGTTATTTTCTGAAGCTGAAAATGTGTATGAGGTAAAAAGGAATTAGAATCCTTCCTAAAAATGCAAAAACATTGATTTTTTTGCATCATAATTTAAAATTGTGTGATAAATGATAAAATGAAATAAAATTAACCTTGTATGTTTGTTTATTGATAACATATACATCAGATTTGTATGCTTGACTAGTTGTCCGCTTGTAAATCTTCGTCAGATAATTACAGATAGTACATGACAGAATTACAATACGAAGAAATGGAAAAACACCCGGGGCCAGCGCGGAAATCGAACCTGCTCTCCTACGCTCGAAGGCGATTAGCAGTGTGGTGACATAATCACTCGGCCACAGTGGGCTCACCTTGTAGATAATATGATGAAAATAAGCATAAAAAACAATTTACAGTATGTCAGTTATTAACCTAGAAAACATTTTATCATGTGATAATAACTAATCTAGAATAAATTTTATAACTTTAATTATATGGAATAAATAGTTAGAATTTAGATCTAGGGTGGATGTGCAAGTAATAGGCACCCTCCTCATATTCTGGTTTATAAAAAATAAATAAAAATTCAGCTTTTATTTATTTTTCAACAATTCTCTGCATGTTTTATAATCCTAGGTTATTGTTAATCTTGATTTTTATTGACTGTATTGTTCATTTTGATTATTAGCTTTATTGTTAATTTTGATTATTGACTACTACTTGATTATTGACTACTTTCAAAGCTAGAAATATTTAAAAAATATTTCATGCAATATTTTAATAGCTTCATTTTAAAGCAACTAAAGCTGTTCATATAATTAAATTGTTAACTAAATATAATGTAATGCAACTTATTTCTTAGCAACTTCCAATTTAGATAGAATATATTATTAATTGTTGTATGATTTATAGTTCCAAAGGGTCACAAACTTTTAAATTAAATATAAATTTCTATTATGTTTTATTATAAGGTGCTGTTATGCATAACTTAAATTATTATTATTTTATTATTATTATTTTATTATTATTATTTTTATTATTATTATTTTATATAATAATTGTTAAAAGAATATTCTCAACATAAATTGTTATCGGCCGAATCACGCTCATTTTTCGGCCAGGCCAAAGCTTCGGTAAGGTTGGCCAAAGCTTCGTTCCATCTCTAGTTAAAAATATCTTATCTAAAGCCCCCAGTTTTTTTTTTTTTTTTTTTTTTTACATGTTTTCTAACTCAACTGTGTTTTATTCATATGAATAAAATTTTAAAATAAAATATCGTTTGACTGAGCGGAGCAATTTTATTAAAGCCAGAAATATTTTTTTTTTTGCCCAAATACTTTTTCCAATCAGTCTGTTTTATCGCCTGCTATAGATCATTTTATAGTAATAACAAACTTTATTTTCTGGGGGAAGGGGGTGGGGGGTGGATCATCAAAGGGGGTATGAAAAGTTTAAAGTATCCTGGGCATAAAAATTTGCTAGTCGGACCCTGTATATAAGTGTACCATAAGAGAGAGAAAAATCAAACCTTTTAAACATAGTAACAAAAAAATTGACTAAACAATTACTTACATATGCTGAACTGTTAAATAAAAATGAAAAAGTCAAAAAATAATGTTTTTCTAATTTTTTTTTTTTTTTTTTTTTTTTTAAGGAGTTGTTAGTGGGTAAAGATTGGACAAGGATCTCGACAACGTCAAGTGAATGTTTCAAGTAGACTGATGATGAAGTGTCGAATTCGAGTACTGATGGTAGCAAAGATGATGTTGAGCCTTCCTCAAAGTGTGCTTAGAGACAGCCTATAATATATTTACTATTATATCATTTGTATGTGTTGATACAAAACTTTATGTAAATAAAAAAGGAATTTTTTCTGAAAAAAAAAAAAAAAAAAAAAGTTTTGTATTTTTATTGTTCATATTGTATTTGTAATATTTATCTGTTTTGTTCATATTTTGAAATAAATGCATGCATTAGTACTTCCAAACTTTTGTTTGTATATTAATTAATTTTAATTTCAACTTTCAGTGCTTTTTAATTTTAAAGAAAATTTAAAGTTATCTCTTTGTGTGCGCATTTTGAATGTTTGTGTTATCCATTTCTGTTTATTCAGGCATAATCAATCTCATTTGTACCCAAGTGTTGCCAGGCTTCCTTAAAATTTGCTGATGCCCTGCTTTAACCATAGATTTTAAATTGAGATTAAATATTTGTAAAAGCATTTCAAATAATTAGGGGAAGAAAACCCAAAATACATTTTTAAAAAATCCAAAAAAAAAAAAAAAAAAAAAAAAATCTATTTTATGACAAGTAATTTCTTTTCTTTTCTTTTTTTTTTTTTTTGTGAGTGTAATCTGAGTTGAAATTTCAGGCCCTGATTTAAATCTAGATTTTTGTTTTAAAGAACAGGTAAATAGAATATTGAAAGCATAAATTATTTAAATCAAAAGATTTTAGAAATTTTTATTTTGATTCAAATGAATAACTAACCTTTTTCATTTAATAGGTTTTTGTTATTTAATTCTTAATTTTCATTTACTTTTATAGATTTTAATTTACAGCTTGTATTCAAAATAGACTAAACATAAATACAGTATATATTTGTATTTCTGATAGATTGGAGTGGAAGGGGAAAACCTGTGGGAAAAATACCAGACCCGTTAATCGAACCTGTGCCTTCTGCTTAATGTGCAGATGCTCTAACCATTGAGCTACCCTGGCTGATAACCAGCTCGACATAATATGTGTTGGCAAGGTCACCGAGTCTGCAAACACGCAGCTATTTCAAGTGACAA
The DNA here is from genome assembly GCA_963930645.1 of Salticus scenicus. Classification (NCBI taxonomy): domain Eukaryota; kingdom Metazoa; phylum Arthropoda; class Arachnida; order Araneae; family Salticidae; genus Salticus; species Salticus scenicus. The sequence goes on along the minus strand of OZ005650.1, from coordinate 60,359,210 downwards.
ATTGATCATGGCACAACTCCAATAGGCCACAAAATTTTAATTTAGATATTTTATACATCAACCTTGAAAATTCATTTCTGATAGATTGGAGTGGAAGGCTGATTATTTATACTATCTGAGTGAAAAATACCAGAGCCAGAAACTGACCCAGGCCTTCCGCTTTTTTGGTGATACACATTAGTTTATTTAAGCAGAAGGCTAGGTTCGATTACCGGCTCTGGTGTTTTTCAAATAATTGGTATAAAAAATCAGCCTTTCACACCAATCTACTAGAAATGAATTTTCAAGGTTGATGTATAAAATTTCTAAATAAAAATGTATGTATCTATGAAATAGCTTCAAACAATTTTATGCACAGTTCATAAAATTTTGTTTTATTCAGAATCACTCTTATGCTATTGTGTATAAATAGCAAATAATGAGGAATTAAGAAGAAAATATCAAAAGGTATTGATACAGCAAAATCTAACTTCAGTTTTTTTCATTATTACAATGCTAATGTATACTATTCTAGAAGCAAAAACTGGCTCATTAAAGGACCACTTTACTCTCCGTCACCATATAAGCCGAAGCTAATATTCTATGGGAAATTTTCTTTTTTTTATAACTAATTAGCTAATACATATTTTTAAATTCTGTTTTCACAATCAGAAAATTCCGAACTGTTAAATTGATGCTCTTTTTTAAAAAACGTATTTTTTTTTCATTTTTACTATTTTATTTCGAAGCTGTAAAATAAGAATTTTTAACATGTGAAATTTTTTATTTTGCAATTTCAAAATAAAATGTTAAAAATAAAAAAAAAATTCATTTTTAAAAAAGGAGCGTCAATTTAACAGTTGGGAAATTTCTGAATGTAAAAACAGACTTTAAAAATATATATTAGTTAATTAGTTATAAGTAAAGAAAATTTGCCATAGTAGAATAACATTGCCTCGGGCTTCCGAAGAGGGTAAGTGAAGAGGGCCGTTATGGTTGCACATCAAATTCCCTGTTTCTCCCTCCCTATGTTATCCTATGGGATTTTTATTGCTTATTTTTTTACGATCTGCCATTGAAAAATGAAGTTTTTTGAAAGTTATTCTTTGAACTTTTTTTTTTTTTTTTTTTTAGCTTAATGAGCTAAAAAAAAAATTAAATCAATTGATTAAAAAAAAAATGCTCATTGATTATGTTCAAATAGTAATATTTGTTTGTTATAGAATATTACTCAATTCAATAATTATTGAATATTAAACAGAATATGAAAAGCTTCATTTTTGAGTGAGCGATCCTCATCAAACTAAGCAACAAAAGTTCCATTGAATAATATGTGGAAGAATGGTTGAAACTGACTGACATACAGCCATTAATTCTGATGTTCTGAAATGTTAGAAAAAAAAATCATTTCTCTGAATTTATATTCAGATTTCCCAATATTGATATACATTTTTTGGTGATATACAGTCGGCAGCAAAAGTATTCGAGCATTAGCCAATAATTCCGACATCGAAAAAGTACACTTAATATTGTTTTGTTAAATAAATCCTTGTCGGGTCATGTTCTTAGACTGACTAAGAACATAACTCGATATCAGTTTATTTAACAAGGCAGTATGAAGTGTACCTTTTTTGTACAGGGATTATTGCTAGTGCTTGGATACTTTTGCTGCCGATTTTTTATCACCAAAAAATATATATGAATACTGGGAAACAATATTCACGAATCTAAGAAATTGATATTGAAAAGTATCAAAAAATGTTATTCAGAAATATTTGAAAACAATATTTTAGAATATCATGAAGTAATATTCAAAGACCTCAAAAATAGATATAGCTGAATATCTAAAAATATTATTCAGAAATATTAGAAAAAAATATTTCTAAATATCCAGAAGCAATATTTGAAAATCTCAAAAATCAATATAGCCAAATATTTAAAAATGTTATTCAGAAATATTAGAAAAAGATATTGAGAAATATCTTGAAACAATATTCAAAAATCTCTAAAATAGATATTGATAAATATTTAAAAATATTATTCAGGAATAACAAAATATAATATCAGGCAATATCTGAAAATGTTATTTAATAATGTCAAAATATAATATTTACAAATGTCTGTAAATATTGGCCAACATTAATAAATGTCAAAAAATAATATTCCTGGATATCTTTTAGGGGGGGTTCATTTTACGTTGGCCAATATCAAATTTTTATATTGGCCGATATTTTTGTACTACCTGGGTATATTACTACAAAATATGCATACCAAAAACGATTTTACTACTCATTTTTTTCTCTCCCCATTTTAAAGGCATTATTTATATAAGTGAAGAGTTCATTAAAAAAATATTGCGTAAGTGCATTTATAATAGCGGCTTATAATTTTGTTTTCATATGAAATATGCATTTATTCTTAAGTACTAAAAAATGTGAAGACTTTATTATAGTCATTATTGTTATTTAACATAAAAAATAAACGTTCGTGAATTGTATTTGATTCATAACGAGTCTTTTATGAGTGCAATTTCAGAAAAAGGAAAAAAAAAAAAAAAAAAAAAAAAAAAAAGATCATAACAAAACATACAGAGGAGTTTATGACAGTGGAAATTAGTTTGTTAAACTTACATTGTTGAAAGTACATTGTTAAATAAATTGATGCACCTGTAAATCTGAAAATACGCCATTTAAATTAACTATGGTTATTTTTTAACAATATTATTAATTACGATAATAAATAACCGTTACAATTTTTTATAAAATGCAATTGGTAAAAAATAATTAAATAAATAAATATGCAAATATATATATATATATATATATATATATATTAAACTTTAATCACATCAAAACCGAGACAATATAGACTAAAATTATACAATTTAAAACATTAAAATGCACAAAACATAAATTTAAAAGTTTCGAGGTTTTTATAGGCTTCTCGTTAGTAAAAATTAATTCGTTGAGTAGAACAAGAGAACTCTTTTAACAGGGTACAATGTATTCAGTGGGAAATGCCCATGCCTCATTAAGCGGGGGAAACTGTTGCTTGGTATACCAGCCTTCGAGGAAAATTCTTGAACGATAATTTGAAATGATAATTTGAATGATAATTTTTCAGTTCAGTTGAGTTCTCTTGTTCTACTCAACGAATAACTTTTTCATGTTTTACTGATGAGGAGCCTATAAAAGGCTCGAAGCGTTTAAATTTATGTTTTTTGTATTTTAATGTTTTAAACTGTATATGTTTAGTGAATATTGTCTCGGTTTTGATGTGATTAAAGTTTAGTATAATTATATATGATACGTTATGATTTTTAAATATTTTAAATATATATATATATATATATATATATATTCTTCACGAAACATACACAACACACCTCGTTATATGTAAAGATTTATAACAATATTATGGAGGCTGAAAATATCATCTAAGTATTATGTTATTCAAAAAAGGACATTAAATCTTTTAAAATATTTTAAGTAAGTAAACAATATTCGAGATAAGGATTGATGTAACAGAAAATAATTATTTTTATAATCTAATCTATGTTAGTAATACATGCATGACTTATGCAAGTGGGCTTCCATACAAATAAATCTTAAGTTTGATGTTATCTTTAAAAATTATTGAAAAAAAAATATACATATATAAACTTTGATTATCATTACATTGTAGAAAAATGTATCCATAATACTTTTTTTTTCTTTATTTTAACCACAGAAAAGTTGAGAAAATACTGTTATGGGGCGAAATTTATGAAATTGACTCTTTGCTATATTCACACTATTTGAGATTTCGACTCAATCTAAAATCAGATATTTAGCTATTTGGTCTGTTTCTTTTTATTTCTATGTGTGCGGGACGTTTTTATCAGCACATCTAAATATTAAACATCCCTAACAGCACAAAATGTTTCAGAAACGTAACAATCAGATAACATTGAAACATTATAAACATTTCAGAAACGTTTAAAATCGTTCAGATTACTTTCCGATTAGTTTCAAAAACGTAGAAATGTCCGCGATCGTAACAAAAAATCAGATATGTAACAAAAACGCTACAATCACTTAACAGATAGAAAATCAGAAAGGGCGAATGTTTCAGAAAGGTATCGGAGAGTGTACTTAAATGTGTTACGTTTTTGAAAAATTGTAAGCTTTTTGCAACATAAGTGAAACATTTTGTGCTGTATGGGATCTGTAGGTAGTCCAAACTCGGTATTTTAAATCTGTAGCATATAGACATGCTACTTGAAATATTTCGTTGATATCTAGAATAAATATCTGGGACATCCATTATTTCAAAATACATTACGTCTATACATAACATTTCTGATAAGTGCAGTAATATTTAATTTCCTTCTATTTCAAAAACATGTTTCATATTGAATATTATGTGAAAATCAATCATCATTCCTTTTTACAGGTTTTCCTGAAAATTTTGGCTACATTAGTGCTTTACATGGAGATTGTTGGAGTTGAATTTCAAACAGTTTAAGATAACTTTTGCCTGTGTTTTTCGTTCAGGGATTAATACACGGAAGTGACAAAAGTCATGGGATAGCAATATGCAAATATTCTCGTTTCTTTTTAATACTTGGAGTAAGTCGAGTATTCCTTGCAGGTTTATGGATGATAAATCAAAATTTTGGCCAAACATCTTGAAACAGTACTCAAACTTACGTTGATGCCTTTTACAGCCAGAAATTGTCTAATCGTATTGCAGGAGGTTCTTGGGTCTCGTCCGACCATCCTTCTTATCACATGATCATCACGTGCACCTGTTTTTCTAGGGCTACCGCTTCTCTTAAGGTAAAAAAAATTTCCCGAAATTTTAAATTTACTAATAGCTTGATGCACAGCGCTCTTGCTTACATTTAACTTCGAACTTATTTGACGTTCAGAAAATCTAATTTTATGCAGAGTCAATATTTCTGACCTTTTTACAACAGTAAGTGGATCTTTTTTTACCCTTTACAATAATTACACAACAGCACTGTCTACGACAAAATCCAATAAACAAATGGCGATAAACGTGCCGGATACCTTTATTTATAGCAGTAGAATGCCTTTGATGCAATCAGCACATGAGATGACGCATTAATGTGCGCAAATGATGCAATGTGTTGAAATACTGAAAATCGGCTACTGGTCTTAAATTTTGCAAATGACTGTATTTTAACTATGTTACCATTATAAGAAATTGCACGCTATGAAAAACTCTAAATACCTGGTGATACAGAAATTACAGTAAAAATAAAAAATACATTATTCAAAAGTACTGACCGTAGCACCATGAGATTTTCATTGAAGTGCGCAGAAAAAAATTGAATTATATACATATATGGAACAACTATAGTATTTTCCCACAGCTGAATTTGGCAATTTATTTTTGGCGATTATGGCTAAATCATAAATCTAAAAATCATAAATCGTATAGCATAAATGATAAAATCATAAGCTAAATTATAAATCATAAATCCAAAATAAATAGCATGCAGGCTGCCATATTATATCGCAAACAGTTCAGATCGACATCGTTATCGTTGAAATCGGCGGCAAAGAAAAATCGCCAAATTCAGCTGCGGGGAAATACTATAGTTGTACCACATATATAAATGAGAAAAATATATTATTTACCTATTTCACAAACAGATGACGATGCATTCACAGTATTTTCTCATATTTGTAACAGATTCGCATTCGCAAATGAATCCATAAAAAAAAGGCATTAACGCGATATTTCGAAAGATACCCATATTGAAAATTTACTCCGCCCGGGCGTGATTCTTCCCCCCCCCCCCCACACACACACAAAACTGTATCAACATCAAGTGTCATCCACTACAAGTTAAAAAAAATGTATTTGAACTTGAGTGGATGAATAAAAAGTATTTTATTAATGATTGAAAATTTGAACAAAATATAGATAAATATGTAGCGGGAGCGTGTGAACTAATAGTAGGATTTGAAAACGTCCCCAATCTGGCTACACGACGTTGACGTGTTGCCTTTGTTTTTAGATATTAGCGAATATTCTAATTAAACATTTATTGTTTATATTACTAGTGTTAATTATTCAAAAAAGAAAGTCATAGTATTGTTAATAGATAGATCTTTATTAATTAAATTTTATTTTCAGAATTCGGAATCCGTATGGTCATACGATTATTCTCATTTATGACTGCTCTCACATTAGGCATTTTTGATCCTAGTTTCATTTTTTAATGTACTATATCAATATAAAAAAAATAATTTTACAGTTAAAACGTTACCAGATGGCGAAAAATTAACTAATTTGGCCACTTAATCATTTGTCACTTGAATAAAATATCTTGTCGTTACGTGCATTTCAGTGAGATACTTTTTGAATAATATATTTTTTTTATTAATTCTGTGATTTTTGAATCACCCGTTATATTAAACATTAATTAAAAAATAAATAAACAAAATTATTACCTTAATAAACGTTAATAATAACTACGTCAACAAATACGTTAAGGTAACTATTTCACTTTTTCTTTTTATCAAAATAATTAAAGGTTAAAAAGTAATGAAATTCTTTCTAATTAAAAAAAAAAAAAAAAAAGAAATCGTACTCGTAGATTGAAGTGGTTTATTTTAGTAAATTCAGCTAAAATGTTATTTAAGTTTAAACCATTTGATATGTTTGAATCTATTTTTAGTGCATTTTGGTTTTTGTTATTATTTTTCAATTTTAACAGAAAATATTAATGATTAATAATAATAAAAAAGAAATATATATATATATATATATATATACACAATAAATTATTTTTGTTCATTTCTAAAATAGTTAATGGCGATGAAACATTCTTATCAGTATTTGTTTACGCCCTAAAGATAAATGCTTCACACGCAAGTTTTCCAGTTATTTGAGCATCTGAGATTGTATAAAAGAAAAATTATGTTTCAAAGCGTTTCTTATTAAACTAATAAACATGCCAAGCCTTGAAACTAAGCATGATCAAGACACTTGTGACACATTCTTTAGATAATGGTATAAAGAAAGTTTGTTGTTAAAACACAGATTTTAATATTTTTGGTGTAATTTTCGAACCTTCATAAAAGAATTATTGGTTCTTGAAAAATGAGTACATTATCTTAGTATAATATAACAAAATATGAGGAAGACAATATGTTATAATAGATTTTTGTAGAAGAATTTAATAGAATAAGGTTTTCAAACATTCAATATTTCATTTCAGAAATTTATATTTATGCATTTGCGAATAATTTAGTATTTAATTAAATTATACGACAAACCCCTATGAAAAACAGGGGACGCGGTAGCGTGGTCGGCAGAGCACCGAACTCGTAATTAGAAGATTGCGGGTTTGATACTCGAGTCGGCCAGAGACTGTAGTGTACACTAATAGTGGCAGGTGCATGTAAAACCCGTCGCGGCCGCAATGTCATCCATGCTCCCATCTAAATTATACCTCTGTGGGGTCACTGAAGCGGGAGAACTATCCCCTCCGCAAAGGTTCAAAATTATGATGGCATGTCTCCGGACCATCATTAGGGGGATTCACAGACCGTCGCCAATTACCCATTGCGCAGTGCTAGTGTGACGTTAAAACCAATCGACCTGTAAATAAGAAATATTTATCCTAAAAAATGACATTTTTAATTATTTGTAAAGAAAGTGTGGTAAAAGTTAATAATGTATGTTAATAATTAATGGATATTTTTTTAAGTACAATTTTATTTTGTTTATTAATTATGAATAGTTAGTTGTATTATGTTTTCATAAAAATGTGGTGACATATTAGAAAAAAAGTATTTCATTATTACATATTATAAAAATTGAATAATCATAACATTCATCTTTTTGTAAACTTTAAAAAATCCTGTCATTTTCATTACAGTATCTTCTTGTTTTATCACTATTTCAGTACATGAAAGTTTATACAGTTTGCTAAGCGAAAAGAATATTGATTAATCAAGTAATTTGAAATAAATGTGTATTACGTTAAAATAAACAATAAAAAATATTTACAGTAAAATCAGCAAGCTATAAATCTTTGACTGTATCTGTTCTAAATAACCTGGTTTACACTAACGACTAAACGGGCAATGTAAAGAACGTTTTGTTATTAAACGTTTTTTCCACATAAAGCTAAATATGCAATTGAGTCGACGTGGATTTATAAACTAGTTGTAAAAAGTTGCTTTACGAATTAAATTCCAGATTATTAAAAAGTTTATTTTAATTTTATTCTAGAAATTATGTAAAGTTAGTCATTGTCAGCCAACCTAAACTTGCTGCATTGCTTACGTTTATTTAGATTAAAAAAATTAAAAAATGCTGAGATTATAGAAAATGCAGTAATTTATTAATATGAAGCGTTTAAATGGGAAAGGATACACGAACTTCTGTTTCTGTGTGTATGGAAAATAAAAAAATCTGAATGTGCATCTGAATGTGCACTTAAGTGCAAAATAACAAACGCTTTAATATTGACAAGAAACTGAAGGCGTCGATCCCGAAAACACACAGCACTGAACTGGAGAGTATCGATGGTTGTTTGGTTGTAGGGTTTAAGGCCGATCGTCTAAGTTAGTGTTCTAGGCACAAGGAATACCCTCCATGGTGATCTTTCAAGTAGGTCTTAGCCTGTATTCACGCGAGTTTCCGAGAAAACCATGGAAATTTTTGAACGAATTAGTCGATGTTCGCGACCTAGGTTTGAACTCGGCACTTCCCAACTACCAGCTTTAAGCGTAGAGCAACTCGGCTGCTGGTGGACCCGGAGAATATTGAACTCGACAGAAATGAAATAAATCCCAAGCACGTTTTTGACCTGCCTTTTATACACTTACGATTCAAATTGCTTTCTTAAACTTCATGCATTCCAACAAGCTTCCTCGAACGTAATTATCATCTCAACTTTTCAAAGCTTCCTTCTTAACTCGCAACGACAAGCTGTTCCTTCGAAGAGTAGGGGAGACCCGTGTACCTAGGGCCATCATGTACCTAGGGCCACCCCACTTTATTTGAATAATATTTAATTTTAAGTTTTAATACTCAATTGAGCGAGTAACAACACCAATTGCTACCTTTACAACTACTTTGGAACTTTTGAGGAGAGAGTTTTGGCAAGTTACATGAAGAAAACGAATTTTCATGGTTTGAAGTAAAATTTTGCTGCTCATCTCTTTTGCTATTTTACTAAGGCAAGTCAAATATTTTTCTTTAATTTCTAGTGTATAATTTTGCTTGTTATATTGAGAAATAAATGAGATATTTAATTAGTCCTCCCTGCATGTGGATTTTTTAGTGGAAGGCATTTTGAATTAAGTTACCAAAACTTGTACCTAGAGCCACATCGCTGCCTTGTACCTAGGGCCAGTGTGTTTAGACCTTTTAACACTTCGGTGACCACATGTTTTTGTCTTTTTGACAGTAAAGTCCGCATCTGGGCGTTTTTCCCATAAATTACAATTTTTCAAAACAAAATTTTCGGTATTAACATTTATATTACAAATGGATATGCATTATAATCATACTCTCTCTCTAATCAAAGTATTTGCATCCATAGTATACTGATTGTACAAATATGAATATTGTGTATATTTTTTAGAAACAAATAACATACAAATTGCAAAAGAAACGACCACTGGTGGAGTTTCACATTTTCAATCGAAGGGAATCTACGTCAGCGGTCGAGAAAATGATAAGAAACACAATACAGCCTGTAGTAATTGGATGCTGGAAAACCCTGGTAAACCAATCACTATACATCACGTTGCTGAAAGTGTTGGCAAGTCCTATCCGTTGACCTTTACTCCTGTAAACATTCTATCAGACTTTCGTGTATCCGTCATACAGCCAATAAATCAAAACACATTCACTGAGGATGAATATTTAAGTTCAAATGTGACTGAAAACCAAGACCCCCTCCATAAATTTAAAAAAAAAAAAAAATCCAGGAAGAAAGTGAACCAACAATGATAGAACTGGATGTCTCTGTTTCGTGTCTTGTTGAAATTTCGAAACCTTCAACATCTAACATCTTTTCGTGTGTTATGCTTTAACAGGTACGAACCTAAGCAAAACCTTTACCTAAAGCAAAGCCTCCCACATCAAAGGAAAGATGTGACCGAAAACCAGAGAGATCTAGAAATCCAAGAAACACTCCAGAAAAAAAAAAAAAAAAGCATTCTGTTAGAATATCCCAAAGAAATAAAAAAAAGTGAAAAATTTCATGTTTTAAATTAAGGCAATATGATAATTATTATATGATAAATAAATATATTACTTGATATTGTTTCTTTTATAAAATACATGTTTATATGCTTAATTTCTATTCAATACAAAGTGAAATCTAAATTTGAGAGAACGGCCCTAGGTACAATGAGGTCTTGCCCCAGGTACAAAGAGGGTGTTGTACCTAGGGCCACGAGTGAAGTTTTTTTAACAACCTTCTATTCTTCGGAATTTATTATTTTAGGTATTTATATTAATCCCAATTGGAAGTAATTAGTCCTAAATATATGTACATATCAGTTTGATAATTTTAAACAGGTCAAGGGCTCTGTTTTTGGGCATTGAAAAAAAAGCGGCCCTAGGTGCACGGGTCTCCCCTACCTATTTAATAAAGTGTTAGAACTTCAACCCAGCTCGTCTTCTTCGCAACTCAAAAATAACGGTTTTCCTACAAAAATTCGACGGGACGTCTCACAATTTTATTGCTACACTTACGAGCGTTATTTTCTAGTTTTCTTCTTTTTCTTTTTCTTCTTCTTCTTCTTTTTTTTTTTTTTTTTTTTTTTTTTTTTAACACATTCCAACAATTTTTAAGCTGTTTATGACTTCGGTTTGTTTGTCTGGCCATTTGTGTAACTTTCCCCGCGTTAACTCTAGTGAATATTCATGTATATCTTTGAAACTTATATAAATTATTCAAATTACGTATGGGATGTATCCTGTGTAAAGATGAGTCAGTACCTCAACTGTTCTGTGTACAGGGACATCCGAAATAATTAAATAATTCCAAAGCAATGCGATCTATAAAGGGTATTTCTGTAAACGGCATATTATTAAGTTTATCCTACGCAAACGATAACGAAATTGATATTTATTATTTATCTGCACAGAAAAAAAAAATTAATTAAGCTTATTTTTAATTATTTATGCCGTTATCGTTCAAAACTGCGCCAAAGAAAAATCACTAATTGTGGACCAACATTATACTTGTACCACACACACACATATATATATATATATATAAATTATAACTTCTAAACTTTTATTAAATTATTTATTTTAATTTATAATTGTTGCCAAAAAAATTAAACTTTAAATTTTACATCTACTTTTTATGATAGCATGCGATCATGATTTATATAAAATTTAAATCATTAAATTCATTTTTTTTTGCATATTTTTATTTCATATTCCTCGCGCACTTCTTATTTCCTGATTCAAAATTATTTAAAAAAAAAAAAAAAAAAAAAAAAAAAAAAAAAAAAAACTTGTTTTGATATCGTTTGTAACGATACTGTATAAATTTTCTTTTCTTCTTCTTAAAAAAAAAAAATAATAATAATATTTTGATGAAATTCTGGCAAAAGCAGAATTTAGTTTAGGACGGAGGACTATTAGTCTTTTTTTTCTTCCCAAATATAAACATCGCTTTCAAATTATTCAATTATATTTTCGATAAATTTTAGATTTCGATAAATGTCCAACTATCGAAAAATGATTTAGACAAATATCCATCTATCGAAAACGACAACGTAAAAATCCCAGATTGAGACTATTAGGCCCTCAGTCCTAAAAAGATTTCTTAAAAGCACAGAATAATTATCATTAATATTTACAGAGCCACACAAAACTATTCTGATGCATTAATGGCTGCAATTAGAAATAGCTGAAATTGCATTTCCGTTCGTATTAAGGGTTTTAAACACTTTTACACAACGTTTAATAGTGACTATAAATTTAATTAGTCTATCTGTCCTATTGTCTGCATGTCTGCACGTTGTGACATCACGTAATTAAGGTATACTGACGGTTAGGCGATGCAATGAGTACGTACAGTTGGAAAATGTTAATGACCTATACAAGCTACATGACTTTTCGTTCTTCTTTTTCTTTACTTTTAAATTTATTGAAGTTTTCTAAAAATCTATACAGGGTGATCAGTTTAAAAGAGTACCCGAGGGATTTTCTTATAACCCTTAAATCTGACGGATACGGCGACTATTCTAACATTGAAGTATGATTGTTTGAACCTTGTTTAAGTATGTGAGACAAATTCTAACACTGTTGGACTATTACAACTTTATTTTTGAGGTAAAACAGAAATGGAGGGGCACAAATATTTTAAATCCTGTAATAATTTTATTTTGGAAAAATACAATTTAATTCAATTTTTTTTACATTATCATTCCTCACAGACAATGTTGAAAATGTTCGCCACCATTTTGAATGCAATCATGAACACGTCGAACCAGATTTTTGACACACTTAGCAGCATTGTTGGTGTTATTGACGAGATATCTCCAGTTATGATCTGTTTTAATTCATCGATGTTAGCAGGACTTCTCTGGAAAATCCTATGAAATGATAATGTAAAAATGATAATGATAATGTAAATTTAATGTAGGAATGATAATGTAAAAGAAATAAATAAACTTTGTTTTTCATAAATAAAATTATTACAGGATTAAAAAAAATTGTGCGTCTGCATTTCTGTTTTATCTCATAAATAAAGTTGTAACAGTCCAACAGTATTGTAAACTGTCTCCCACACTTAAACAAGGTTCAAACAATTATAGTTCAGTGTCAGAATAGTTGCCACATCCGTCATATTTAAGGGTAATAAGAAAAACCAACGGATACTCTTTTAAATTGATCAACCGGTATAATTATAATAAAAAAGAACACTTGATACATATATTAGTATATATTTGTAAATAAATCACTCTTTAAAGTATTTTCTTTTTTTGAAAGTTATTACTATTATTATTCTTTTTCTTACGCGTATCTCACTAGCGTTTAGAGAATTTCCTCCTTTGAGAATATTATAACAGAATCCAATAGTTAATTGTTTTTTCCCCGTCAAGGGAAAACCTACAGACTTGGGACGTTCTTTCAACATATCAAATTCCCGACGCTATTAATATATTTTTTTTTTACTGTATCGTATCAACTTTATAAGAAATTAAATTTTACAACACTATTGCAAATTTGATTATAAAAATATTTGTGGATTTTTTCAAGTCTTACAAAAATTATATAGAAAAGTAGTTTATTTATTAGTAAATTTTTCTACGTTAATGTTACCTATTACACAAGAAACATTTTTTACTTTTAAAATAACAATATCTATAATATATATATATAATGTAAAATAAAGTTAGTATAATCTCTCTCTCTCACATTTTTTTCTTTATACGTAAATTGTTATTATTAAAATAAAAAACACCACATAAATAAAAAAGCATTATAAAATTCCTACTGAATTCATATATCAAAAATTTAAACCCATGCGTTTTGCATATATTAATTAAGAGGTTTTCTATCATATTTTGTTGAAAATGAAACAATACACGGTGATTGATTCTAAATATGAGAAAAAATTGCCCTTTTGTAATACAAATATTTTGTTAAACTAATATACATACATACACACACACACACACACATATATATATATATGTAATTATATCGCATAAAGTCGTATGTTTTTTAGATATTATTGTCACTTTATAAAACCTAAATTTTGAAAAATGTACAAGCCATTTTTTGGAGGTAAGTTGTTTGTGGAAGAATATAACATTAATGACACATTTAAAATGCGTTTTAAATACTGGCCAATGCCTAAATCAAATTTGCGTTAACCTTTAAATACAATAAAACAATAATGATGTTTTTATCAGTGATCCTCATAATAAAATAATTTTATAGAAAAAAATTTTCTTGCAAAAATGAACTGAAAATTTTTCATCACGGTAACTTTTAAAACACTGAATCAATTCGCATCAAAGAAGAATACTTGACTTAAGTATCAAATGTCTTGGATGAATGCGTTGAGCAGCTTGTTCCTGCATTATGTTTATAAGTGATGGCCACCAGAAATCACATACCTACTTGAAAATTTCTAATCATAATAACTTTTGAAATGCTAAATTAATTTAAACCAGATTTGAGTTGTGGAGTTATGTTACGGTTATCTTGAATGAGTTCACTCGGAAATTTGCTCTGCGACTTTTTTTCCAAGTTTCGGCCACTTAATCTAACACTGCCACTTGAAAATTTGCCATCGAGATAACTTTTGAAAATTCTGATCCAATTAGAACCAGATTTGGGCAGTTGACATGAATATTTTAGTTGACTTTGCTGGATTACTAGCTCCGCGATTTTGTTTCCATTTGAAATCAGACTAACCTCTAAAAATTTGCCATCATAATAAATTTTTAAATACTTATCTAATTGGAATGAAATTTGTTTTGTAGAACTTACAAATATCTTGGATGAGTTAGCTGGTCAACGTCCTTGGACATTTTGATTTTAATTGGCAATTACATGAAATTTTGTCAGCAAGATAACTTTTAATATTCTGAATTAAAAAAAAAAAAAAAAAAAAAAAAAAAAAAAACTGAACAGTAGAATTATTATACAAATATCTTGGATGAGTTAATTGTGTAACTTGCTCCAATATTTTGTTTCTAAGTTGCGCCACTTGAAAATTTGCCAACCTGATAACTTCTGAAATACTGAATTAATTCTAACCAAATTTGTATAGTGGATTTATTTTAGATATATATTTAGTATACTTGTTGACAAATAGGATGTGTCGGCCACTTAAAAATGTGAAGTTTAATGAGGACTAGACTTTTAAAGTAGAGTTTACATTAATAAATACAACGCCACTTTCAAAATTAAATAAATACTTTTTTAACAATTTATCACATTTATGTGCTTTTAGCACTAACATAAAATTAAATTAATTTCCCTTAAATGGAAATGTTTTTATTAAAAAAATAATAATATGATTTTAATACGTTCTATATTTGATATTATTTTCCAAAATACATTTTACTTGTCAGTGCATTGAAAAAAAAAAATGTTTTTATTACTATTGTATGTGCAGTTGTTTTACCGTTTCAATAATATGAATGCTCAGTGAAACATATGAACTGCATTTTCCAGTTTTATAAATATGGAAGAGGGGATTCCTTTAAAATATAACGCATGTTTATCTCAAGAAATATAGCATATCTGATTCTCTGCAGTTAAAACCACACTTCTACATAATAATAAATTGAATAAATTAAAATATACAACCAACAATTTAGTTCCAATTAAGAGAGTCAAGTAGAAAAAGGAATCTCTTAGTAATAAAAATACTCTGAAGATAATGCTCTAACAGATTGCCATGTTACTTTTTTTAGGCAGAAAAATATGATTACCAGGCTAATTCATGTAAGTTAATTAATATTAGTTACTTACGTTAAAATTAAAATGCTTACAGTGTTAATTAGCTTAACTGTTGAAACGATATTGGACATAGCATGAGTTACGGCTGAGAAAGATTTAGCTGAAAGTAGAAATCACTTAATGGAAAACAAAAATATTCAAAATAATTCTGCATATATTTATTCTTCTGCTGTGAAAAAGTTATAGATATAATGGATAGGAGGAAAATTATTAACTTGAATATATTATGCGAAAATTTAATTATATTATGTCTATTCTTATGAAATTTTATGCATTTAAGTTTTTTTAAGTACGGGTCAAAAATGTACTCAGCAACTGGTTTTGCGATTTTTTTGCTGAAATAACCCAAAAACCAATTAAAAAAGAAATGTGAAATGGTGAGTTAAATTAATAAATTTGTAACATGAAATAAAAAATGATTATATATTTTACAATTAGCTTCTATGTACTTAGATATGAAAATATATAATATTTTGATGATTGGAAAGCTTCCAAGTGATTATTACCTAGTATTTATAAATGCATCTGATTTTTCATTTTAAATCTGATCACAGTGTCTGAGAATTTTTGGAAAAAAAAAATATGATCATTTTTAATATTGCCGTGTAAAAAGTAGTATTTAAATTTTTAAATGTTTAATTTTACTAAAAAAATTACTACTTTTAGTAGTAATACGTAAAAGTATGCTTAGTAATATCTAAAAAAAAAAAAAAAATGTGAAATATTTTCATAAAGAAAAATTTTTGTCAAAATAGTCTACAGAGAAATTTCTTTTAATTTATCCTAATTAACATAACAATTACATTTTGTCAAACATGAAGAATGATAATTGAGAGAAGTAAAAATACAAAATTTCTGTCTGAACATTATCAATATTGAGTTATTCAGAATATTTTTAATTTTTTAAGATCCTGTACAGGTTTTTTAAAAAATTGGATTTTTATTTTATTATTATTATTATTATTTTTGTTCAATATCACGTGAATTTCAAAAGTTTAATTTTTCGATGAATAAAAATAATTTTTGCCTGTATATTTTCAGATAATTCTTTTCAACTTAAAAGCCGAAGCAATTTTGTTTAATAACTTATATTTTAAAATAAAATAGAGATGTTTTGCCTGTTAAATTAATTTTCTAAATCTTCTAAACTAGCTATTGTGCGAGGAATTTAATTAATATTCACAGTACACTATTAAAAAATATATTTATCTTAGTAGAAGTTTACCATGCTGATTAAGATAGAAAAGGGATTATTGTAGTTAATAAACATAGATTATAAGTTTTCATTCAAATACATACTGATTTTAATTTGCAGGATTATATTTGCACTGATTTAAACATAAATTTTCTCAAAGCCCAAAATACATAATATCTGTTGCATTTGACGTTGCCAAAAACGGATACAACAGCTAATAAATAAAAAATCGCCAAGAAGGTCCTGTATTAAAGCTGCATCTTTTCTTCAATATTCGACTGCATCGAAAATATATTAGTTTATTCTGCATTAGTTTCTCATAAAATGCTGATATTTCAACCGGTATTAATAACAGAGAATCACTTACTATCTTTGCGTCATAAAATAGAGAGAAAAAAAAAAAAATGCATTTTCGAACAGCTTAAGTATCACAACTTGGCGAAATTTGAAATTTGGCACCGACGCAGCTTGGTCGTTTCTCCAAGGTATTTTCTAAAGTAACTGCGATAGCCAATTTAATTCATTGCGAAAATGGGACAAAAATTCAAATCTCATCTAAAATGTAGTGTATTAAATCTGTACCCAATTCGTTTAAAGAACAAAGTTCTTTGTGGTAAATTAATATTACTTTATTTACGAATTACTTTAAAATTAACAAAAATACAAACACTTTTTGTTTAGAATGTGAAAATTAATGTATGATAACATATTAAATTTTATCCATAGACTTATTATTACAGTGGACGGAGTATTGCTTTATCACGGAAATATTATAAAGTATCAAAGACGAGTCAGGGAAGATGTAAACTGTTTTGACAATTATTGTATTATTAGCGACTATTTGATTTGAATATTTTTTAATTAAAAAGCAAAGCACGCAAAATTTGTGTAAAACATCCACTTTTCAGGGTGTAACCGCAAAGGGGGATAAACCCATCCGTCCATTGTAAGGCTTGAAATTCCTTTCCGAAATTCCTTGGTTGGTAATTGGAGCAATCACTGATTAAAGGAGGGAACATTCGAAAGTATTTTTACTAGGAAACTGTAATACGGCGGTGCTTAGTGGAATAAAAGTCAGTTTTTATAATTGTGAAATACGGGTCATTTCTATTTTCTGTTAATGTAGAAGGATAGTATAGTTCAGAATAGGATACTTTAGCTATATCATCATTTTAAACTTGATTTTTAACTGAAGTGAGAACTTGCGGTCAAGAACTTGCATCATAAAGAGATAAGATATTGCAAGATATTGTGATAAGATATTGCTTGTAAGATATTGCATCAAAATTTCTATCATTCTTAGCGTTAACATACAAATTATTTTGCTGACCATATTTCCCTGGGCTTATTTCATTTAAAAAATTAGGTATTAAATCATTTCCTGCCATTGTTATTTGATATCGACTGTTTTTTAAATCATTAACAAATTCAAAACCATTAAATTTTATAGAATCTCTTACATTTAATGCTTTTTTTTAATTACATACACCAAGCCTCTCTGCAGACATTACAGTTAAATAAAAAGCCTTCAACAAAAAAGAAGGAATTATGTTTATCGCAAATGTTACTTCTGTAATTTTGGGATATACTTTTGCAGTTTCAACATTAATTTAATTATATTGTTTAATATTGGTGAAATATTTCAATTTGACATCTTCTACTTCAAGAATATTAGAATTTTCACTGCCATTAATAAGAGTACTTTCTGCGAAAATATCTATTGAATCCTCTAAGAAATTTACAATTTTACTATCACATTTAAAACTTTCAAAATTTTTAGTATCATTTTTACACTCTAATATTAGAATTTTCTTTGAAAATATCAATTGCATCATATAAATAAATTTAAATTTCAGGATCGTATTTTAAACTTTCAGAATTTTTTGCATTATTTTTATACTCCTTAATACTAGAATTTTCAGTGATACCAATTTTCAGAATATACCAATTGCGTCATGGAAAACATTTGATTTTGAAATTAAATGTTTTCTTTTCTCTTTTCTTTTCTTTCTTTCTTTCTTTTTAATTTGTCAAAATACATATTGGTAGTGTATATTTTAAACACAGAAATTGTTCTATGATAAAAAAAAAAAAAGAAAAAATGTATAATTGAAAGTTAGTCAGAACGTAAATGATTTCCATCATGTATTTTATAGGTTCAAAATATTCAGGAATAAAACTTAATAATAAGTGATAAATATTAAAATCCCTCACTCTCTCTCTCTCTTTTTTTTTTTTTTTTTTAAATTTTATTAATTTCCATAATTAGCATTCATTGCATGAAACAAACGAATTTAAAAATTCAACAGTTTTTTAAAATAAAAAAACACATTTTTGTCTCTGCATCAGAGTAAACTTATATATATATATATATATATATATATATATATATATATATATTAATAACTATAATATAACATTGAACATTTTAATTATAAAAGGAAAGTGTAAAATTATTTATCTTGGAAATTAGTTGCAAAAAAAAGTATATGTTTTAAATGCATAAAATGAAATGTATCATATTCATCACTTAATGATTTTTATGTTTATTAAAAACCTAAATTCATAGTTTCATTTACATTTCTGATTAAAATTATATGTGTAACGTTTTCCACGTATTTAAACATTGACACACTATAGATGTTATAACAAAAAAAATTAAATAAGTTTATGCGAATATAAATATCACTAAAGAAAAAGTGTGATAATTTCAAATAAATCTCAGAAAATGTTGTGTTATATACAAACTGCAATAAAGAATTCCTCTTTTATCAAATAAAATGCTGAAATTATAGGATATGACTTTTTTTAATTTTATTCATTGTAAATACTAAAATATATTTTCCTAAAAATTGAATTGTTTTACATAAAATATTATTCTTTTTTTATTTACTCATCTATTGCATGAATTAATTCATAATAAATAGCATATAAAATATCGGTCAATAATTGAAGACAATAAAACCCATATAAATACAAATTTTCGGTAAATGTTTTCTGAGACTTTATTTAGCTTAAAAGAAACATTATTTCCGTAAGAAATATAATATGATTTCAACATTGAAGGAAACTTTTAAACTTGATACCTTTCAAGTCATAAGATTTAGCGCAATGAAAATTTTTTGAGGATAATCTTTTTAATAATTTCAATAACTATAATAGATTTTCAGTTGAACAGTTTCTTTTAAACAATCTCTAATAGTTATTTTATTGGAAATTATGCAAAGTAAAATAAAATAAATTAAAAATGGTGAAAATTCTTAGTTGTAAAAATAACTAACAAACTAAATAAATAAATAAGAATAAATATATAAATAAATAAAAATGAATACATAAATAAGTAAAAAATAATCAATACTAACCTAATATATTTCACAAATTTACTGTTCCAAAAATAAGTAACAAAAAATATTTTAACTTAAAGTAATTTATCAACAAAATGAGATATTTAATATAATATGATAATCCCTTTTAGTGTAATATAGTATTGCTGCTTTATTTTAATTAAATCAATAAATTTCATATAAGTGTTTACAATTTTGGTTATTTATTATCAGTTCCAATACAAATAGTTGGTTTCAGTAAATGAAGATTAGAAATAATCGAATATGATAAATATAAAAATATTCAAAAAAAAAAAAAAAAAAAAAAAAAATGTATATGAAAATGCATTTAATAAATATCAACCAGAAGTGGCTTAAAAAAAAAAAAAAAAAAAAAAAAAAAAAAAAAGAAAATTTAAAAAAGAAAAAGAAATGGCGTGCGAACAATATATCTTAGAGAGCTAAAGACGTTTTTATATCCCTGAAGCCTCACTATTTAACTTAGCTGAGAAAAAGAAATATTTCCTCTTTAAACTAAAAAATATGTTTTATTATTATTATTATTATTATTATTTATTATTATTATTATTAATCTGGTATCAGTTTGTAACTGTCAGGTTCACTGTGAAAAATTTCTGTAAATATAAAGCACTTAAGAAAAAAAAAATAATATAAATACATCATAGGTAGCTGTATATTTTTACAACTAGTTCTGTAAAAATAATTGAAGACTGGTTATTTCACATTGTGCTGTAAATCCGTATCAAAAATTTTCCAGAAGTCTTTTGGTGCGTATGACATGATCTGTCAACCAATCAGTGCTGATGTTGACCTTATCTGTTTTTGTAAAGAAAAGTCATTGTAAGCCCGTCAGCGCGACTCGCGAAGTGCTGGCCTCTGGAACAGGAGGTTGTGAGTTCCTATCCCAGGCTATCCAAGGCCGTTTGCTCCGTATGAAAAAATAAATAATGTACAGTCGGTAACAAAAGTCTCCGAACACTAGCAAAAATTCCTATGTAAAAAAGTATACTTAATACAGTTTTGTTAAATAAATCCTAGTTGTATCCTGTTCTTAGTCAGTCTAAAAAGAGGATTCGACAAGGATTTATTTAACAAAACTGTATTAGGTGTACTTTTTTTATATAGGAATTTTTGCTAGTGTTCGGAGACTTTTGTTACTGACTGTAAATTATATGTATAAAAAACTAAATAATTTGCTTAGTGTTGTGAATTACTCCCTGCACGCATGTGTAATAATTGCAGGAAATATTTTTAAAGCATACTGTGAGAATTACAGAACACGTGAGTAAAAATCGCAGCTAATTTATTTTACTGCACATTGTAAAAATACAGCACAGATAGTAGGCAATACTTTTACCAGTACGCTGTGCTGTAATCTACTACAGAAAATTTTTACAGTGCTTGAATTACTTTTCGAGTTTAGATATTTGTAGTTGTTCGGAATCCTAAAGAATTCAAAGTCATCAATTACCAATTTTAGAAATACTCATCAAATTAGTGTCTTTTAAGCCCTCAGGTCAAGTCCCTCTAACAAAACGAAAGGCATGATACTCATGTTTTTTTTTTTTTTTTTTCCCTCTTGCTATCCACTGTCGCGGTTAAGTTTCCACTCAGGCGGCCCTATGTATTTTTTTTTTTTTTTGGTGTGTTTTATTTCTTGTTACCTTGTCGCCCTCTGTCGCGTGAAAGCTCTGCTTTGGCGACCCCTGTATTTTTTTCCTGTTTATGCAATAAACAACGGACGAGGTTTAATCTTTAGAAACGGGCTCTTTTGAATCTCCACAATGCCATCAGAGCCCCTCTCTAAAGGTTGAAATCGCTCCAAACTGCTGCAAAGTGGTGAGCGACCACCTTCTGTCTTAGAATCTTAGAACATTAATGTGAAAAAATTAACCAGAGAGCTTTTGTAGATTTTTTTTTTATTTATTTTTTTGTTTTTAGAAACTAAACTGATTGTTAAAGGGTTGCAAATATATTAAATTTTCTTCATTATTTTTTCTGAAAAATGAACGCAAGAAGGAATTATGTCGCATGTGATGGAATCGTGTTGCACTCAGAATGATTTCAATTCTATAGCTCATTAGTTAAATGCTATATAATTGAAGTTCCCTTCACGAATAATTACATAATTATTTCAATATTATACACAATGTTTGATAATTTATGTGTTATAACTGATTTCTTTTTAGTTTATATAGATTTATAAATAGTACTAAAAATTTCAATTAACATTTACAGGTATCGGGAATTGGATGTTCATGATGTTTTGAATCAAATGTC
The DNA here is from genome assembly GCA_963930645.1 of Salticus scenicus. Classification (NCBI taxonomy): domain Eukaryota; kingdom Metazoa; phylum Arthropoda; class Arachnida; order Araneae; family Salticidae; genus Salticus; species Salticus scenicus. The sequence goes on along the minus strand of OZ005650.1, from coordinate 60,336,929 downwards.
AAAAATAACTTTTGGTTTAGTTGACTATATTTTTTAAAACATGGATGTAATGTGACAAAATAAACTCATTAAATATTAAAGTTCTAAGCACTTTCAAAAAACGATTCTCAAAAAAGTTAAAAAAATTAATGTAAAGTGAAGTTCAGTTAATAATATTTTTAAAAAGTAGATGTTTAAAGTTTTGTGATGCGTTGGCTATGAAATTTTAGATATACCTATTAACATAGTAAAAAAATTTATTAAATTTAAATTTTATGAAAATTACAGACCTGTACATCAATAATACAATTTTATTTATCGTCAAAAGAAAAAGTAATTAAACTTATTTAAAACTAATTTTTTTAAATAAAATTTACATGATTTTTTCTAATACATAAACTAGAATATAAAAATAAATAAATAAGTAAATAAATAAAAATAAAAGTTTTGAATCAAACCAAGAATAATCTGTTTCACAAAAAATGTTAATGTAAGTCAAATGTACAGTCGGGAAAAAAAAAAAAAAAAAAAAAAAAAAAAACGCAGCACTTGATGTAACTTCGTTGCTAATCGATGCACAAAAATTTAATAGGTATCATTCGACTAGGGATTGTGAGTAGTTTCAGGAAATGAACTCAAATTTTGAATTGGGGGTCGTCTACATATTGAAACGCGCACCAACTTTGATTTTTTCAATAGTAATACCCATATATATTTTATATTTGAATTCCTGGGATCGTGACAACGCGAAAAAGTATATTGGTTGTATATTTTACTTATTTTTTCACAGAGTTATAAGCGTTCAAAGTTTGAGGGTGATAATGTTAAATTCATATTTCAAACTTTTATTAATATCTTCACAAAAAATAATTTGATCGATATAACTCTTTTTTTACGAGATACAGTGAAGAAATCCAAACATAATGCATCATTACTTTTGATTCCGAAAAATATTTTGAATTATGAAAAATATTAATAAATTCATATTCATAAAGATTATGAATTATGACATATATTAATTTTTGCATAAAATTAATCCTAATGCTGAAAAATATGGGTGTGCAAATTTGCAGCTCATTTTAGTTATTAGTTTTCGAGATATAAACAAATCTTTCTTTTGGAGTGGTTTAGGGGGCCGTCTCGTATAAAATTCCACTTGAGATAACGAGGCAAATCTTAAAAAATAACTAAGAAAATTAAACAAAATATATATATATATTTTTTTTTTTGATTTACGGGTAAATTTATATGAAAACAACGTCAAACGCAAAGAAATAAAACAAAATGATTGTTTTTAGACATTAGTGTTAGCATCAAGAATTCCTGTTTTCTAAAGAAATCAGGAATCGTTCTTCAAAAGAAAACGATACAGAGAAGAAAAGTAAATGTGACTTTGAGTATTCGTTTAAAACCCCTTATTTTACGTTGACCGGGCCCTGACTAATGCCAGGTTAGCAATGCGGGGTGGCGGACCTATTCCCTCCTTTTGGAAAAGCCCCCCAATAGACATAAACAGAAATTTTGTAACCTAAAGACCTCTTATGCCACTGCAAGGGGGCCCACCTAAGCTTGCCCAGGGGCTCAAGGATGTCTAAGTCGGACCTGACATTGGCAAAGATATACACAAGTAATATTAACATCATCGTTGACTGGTGATAAATTTTTAATCCGTTAAACGAACACTAGAAGAAAAAGATTAAATAAATAGGCGGGGTTTCCTATTTAAAATAGAAAAATAGATTGATTGTAAAAATCGACAAAAAAAAAAAAAAAAAAAAAAGAATGGAATTGGAATTGGAATTGGAATGTAAGACAGACTTGTAAAATTGTTTCTTAAAACTTTCGCGACCTCATGTTGTTTTCTTTTTGACAGTAGGGAAATTACAATATTTCAGAAAAAAATTTTCTTTATTCACATATTTGTATCCATGGTATATTCCATTGCAAAAATACGAATATTGGTTATATACTTAAGATATAAATCCATACAAATTGCGAAAGAAACGCCCACTGGCGAAGTTATAGTTTTTCAAATGACGTGAATTAACGTCAGTTATCGTGAAAGTGTTAACTACTGTCATAGTTAAAGGCTTAATTATTTACTTCATATATTGCTTTATTTTTATTTATTTATGTATTTTATTATTATTATTTTTTTTTTTCGAGAGGGGAGGATTATTATTTTAAGGATACTTTAGTCTCTAGAATTTCATCAATATATTTTAATTTTATATATTTTTAAAATTTGCTTTAACTCTTATAAATATATTTTAACACTTTTGCGACCTCAGGATTTTTTTTTTTTTTTTTTTTTTTTTTGACAGTAAAATCCGCATACGGGCATTATTCTCTCAAAATAAAATATTTCAGAACAAATTTTCTGTATTCACAGTTATATTATAAATGGATATACATTATAATTTTATTCTTTCTAACCAATATATTTCTATCCATAGTATATTTTGTTTGAAAAATATGAACACTGGGTTACTTAAGCTTACCCTCCAACATCCTTATTATTATTCCGTAGTTTTGAAAGACCGTCGATTACAATTGTTTAATATTTATTTCATGAAACCTTACAGTAATTTATCCGAAAGCATTTACTTTATGCATTGTTGTTTATATAAACACATCTATATTATTTCAGTTCGTATATTATGTTACGCCTACGAAATAAATTTTAAGCTTTATTGTTGATCAGTATAACCATGATAGACAGTTTTTAATTGAAAAAAATTGATTTTTGTTTTTTTTTTAAGAGTATTGTCTGACCAATCATAAGTGTAATGTATTTAAATATACCTAAAATTATCTAAAAAAGTACTGAAGTATATCAATATCTAAAAACGGAAGTCAGGAAAACTAAGGTACTAATTAATAAGAAAGCACCACAAAACTGGCGTTTCAAATTATTATTTAGAAAACTTTGAATAAGCACCATAAAATATAATAATCTCGCTACAAGTTGCCGCTTTGACTGCAGTACTCCTGCCTACTTTGCTCACCTGACGAACGGTCGTGTGCTCTTTCCCGTTATCCCGAAACATTCCCGAAGATTTAAAACTAACCTGCCTAATTTAGGATGACCGTTAATTTTCCTGTAATAACGAAATAATACACGAGAAAGGATATCTAAAATGGATTTATGTAACAATTTTCAAGAATAGCGCTAGAGCCGTTTTCGAGATAACGACATTTACCAAAACTTTGCATACTCAATTATTGGCCAGAAGATAATAATTACACACAAAAGGATATTTAAAAGTGAGTTAATATGGCGAGTTTGAAAAAAATCCGTACAGCTGTTTTTAAAGGAACGCCCTTGGGAGACCTGAATTTGAGGTATTTATACAGGGCACCTATCAATTTTCCTGACCTAACCAACTATATCATTCGAAAGGTACCTAATAGTGTGTTTATAAAGCAAGTTTGAAGAAAAGCGTTAGAACCGCTTTTGAGATACGGACTTACGGTTCTACATCCAGTTTCGTATGTCCCACTTTTGTTTTTTACAATTTTCACCAAAATTTGGAAATTTCATATGTACACCGGTCCTGTCTCAATTCTGAAGTTTCTTAGTTTTATCTTTATTAGTTTTGGAGATATGATAGACATAATATTCATCACATACATACACACACACATATACACATACACACAGACTGACCAATATCCAAAAACTACTGTTTTGGATTCAAGAGACCTTAAAACGTGTAAATCAGGTGAAAACTCGACATCGTATTTTTTGAACCGAATACAATACTTCCATTACCTACGGTAGTCAGTTAATAAAAGTAAAAATTTTAAATTTGGACTGATATTCACCGTTTATACGTCATAAGGTATAATATTTTTTAACTACGTGAGTTGAAATGCATATGTTAGACATATTACCATACTTGCCAACCATCTCATTAATAACCGTACAATTGTTAACGCCCCTTTTTTTACACCATTTTATTTTTAGTGTAATTCTCTTTAAATGTTGCGATTAAACAAGAATAAAATTACTCTAAAAAATGACTTGTGTGAAAAAAAAAAAGGCGGGTACTAAAAATTGTACGGTTCATAATGAGATGGTTGGCAAGTATGTATTACATAATTTTATTACATATTTAATTAAAAATTTCTGTGACAAATAAAATAAAAATATATTCGCTAGTAATTTAATATTTCCCTAAAGTATTATTGAAAAATTATGCATCCACAAACTTTTAATAAAAATTAATCACAAAAGACATACACGTTTTAATAATTTTTTTCAATATATCAGTTTTTTACTTTATTATAGTCATTTACCATATTTAAAACAGAAAGTAAACATAATATCTGGATTTGTTTTAGAAAATAAACTGTTAATAAAATCAATGCTTATTTGATGGAAGACAAGGAAAATGCAAAAAGTATAATATTAGAAGCACTCCGAGACAATGATAGGGTTTTATTTCTATGCATTAAATAGAAAGGTAAAAACAAATGGAAATCGAATAATCTAGTAAGAGAAATGATCTTAATTAGAAGAAAACAAGTAAAGAAATGATACAGGCAAAAAAAATAATAACAGAGATGTAGAAAATACGAGAGGAAAGAAATAGATTCTCCAATAACTATATCATAAATTACTATTGAAACTTTTATTCGCCGTATTAAAGACATGGGTATTTATATGAATTATTAGTTGACAAACTCTGACCCAAAGTCTCTTCGCTCAACATCATGGGAAGAAATGCTGCCTCTCTCGCTTTCATGTTCTGCATCAAAAATAAGAAAATATATTTCAGAATTCCAAGGTTTGTGAAATAATTTATTTCCTTGAGAAATATTTTAATAGGCTTGTAACATAGACCACAGAGAAATTAGCCTTTAAGAAATTACATTTAATAATTTTAATATTTTCTATTACTTTTGTTTTATTCAATAGATAGAAAACGCTATTAAATGCTCAATATAATGCTTGATAGTAGTTTTTGCCAGCTTAGCTGGCCCTTACATTCGAATGAACCAATATTTCATGATTTTAAATTTCATGAAATATAAAACTTTCAAAATTAACACTACTATAAATCAAAATCGAGATCTGATACCATTCGTGCATATTCTTATGTAAAATGACCTCCTGAATCTGAAGATGACTCCAATTTTCCCAGGCGCTCACCGTTTTCTAGATACACCACACCCTCCTTCAATTTCTTTCCCTGTTCGTTAATTTTATGGCCATGAATTTGATTTGAAAAATGAAAAATAATTGATTTAACACCTAAAAAGTAAAAATATGAAGTTTAAAAAATAACATTAATAACAGATTAAAAAACCATAAAATATGTAATGCATAACTTCAGTGACAAATCACCCCAAAAAATTTTACTTGTCACAAATGTCCATGTTTTAGAATTTTCCAACTCTGTAGTCACTCAGCAGATATTTAACGGTTAAAATAATCATCCCCCTCCTAAAAATATAGCCATAAAATCACCGAAAAATGATAAAAAATAAAGGGGAGTTCTCAAAAAATGGTGGGTGATAGGGCAAAGTGGGCGTCCTATTCGGATTCAGGAGGTCATTTTACATAAGAATATGCTAAAATGGTGTCAGAGGCAATGGTGTCAGAGGCCGAGCAGTATAATCATCGAAATTCATCAAAATCTAGTTTTTTACCCCCAAACCCTTCTACAACAACTAATTTTATAAAATAATCATTTAAACTAATCAATCAGTTCATCAGAAACAGCAAAAAAAAAAAAAAAAAAAAAAAAAAAAAAACAATTAAACAGTTTTCGATTTGTACTTAGTTACTGCAAACCTACTCAACAAATCACATTACAAATTCGAAAAAAAAAGCTTTTAAGAGAACTCTGTAACTATTATCACCGAACAGCAAAAACAGTTATATTCCACAGGGAATTATTATGTTAATAAAATTATTCAGTATATAATATATGTATATTTAATTTCATCTTCACTATTAGGAAATTCACAATCTTTAAAAGCCAAAATGTTCTTAAATTACAAAAAAAAAAAAAATAAATAAATAAATAAAAATAAATAAATAAATAATAATAATAATAATAATAATAATAATAATAATAGATTTAAAATTTTTTGGTGTTTAGAAATTGGGATATATGAAGTAAGTAAATTGTTTCCCATATTCAAATAAACAAATAAAGAAAGTAAGAAATAGATAAATAAAACAAATAAAAAACCTATTTAAAAAAAAAAAAAATAGTTAGCATAGGTGGACTCTGCCCAGTTTCCCATCATATATATGATCTCATAAATTTCTAGTTCACGACATTCTCTTAACATGATTATCATGTTAAGAGAAATGAATTTGACCAAACACTTAACATAGTGACAGAATGAAATCCTCGCCTAATAGGCTATCCACCGTTCACTTCGATTTATCTTATTCTAATCTATTAATTTATTTTACTAGTCAATTGCATAGTTTTCATGCTACTATTTCCAATACAACAATCCTCAAAATGTATATTTATATGGAAAAATTTCAATTTTGCTATATTGATAAAATTTTAAACTACAAATAACTTACGAAATTTTCCTATTGCAATAATTATATTCTATTATGTTCAAAGAAGTATCATAAATGTTATTTTGAAGCTGTCTGATATATTTATGATCCTCAAAATGGACGTTTATGCTAAATTTTGCCCTATTCTGCCATGTTAAGTAAATTGTAAATTCCAAATAACTTACGAATGTTTTAAATTGGAAAATTAGTAGTCTATGATATTCATGCCAGTATCCTAAATAATATTTCAAAAGAGGTCTGACATCTTTATGATGAAAGCATTCCTCAAGATTGACGTTTATGTGAAATTCTGCCCTATTCTTCCATGTTAAGAATTTCGTAAATTCCAAATAACTTACGAATTTTTTAAATTGTAAAATTCATAGTCTATAGTATCCATGCCAGTATCGTAAATAGTATTTCAAAAGTGGTCTGAGATGTTTACGATGAAAGTATCCGTCAAAATTAACGTTTATGTGAAATTTTGCCCTTTCTCCCATGTTAAGAAATTCGTAAGTTTCCAATAACTTGCGAAATTTTCAGATTAGCATGTTTGAAGTTACTGGTGTTCATTATGGCATCAAACCTGTTATTTTAAAACTTGTCTAACTTTTTTACATTAAAAATGTTCCATCTAATGAACGTTTAAGGGAAATCTTGCCCTATTCTCCCATGTTAAGAAAATCGTAAATTTCTAATAACTTATGAAGTTTTTTAATTCAAATGTTGCAAATGAATGCGGTTCTTGCCAGTGTCGAAAGTAATATTTTAAAACTGATCTGACTTTTCTGCGACAATTTGTTTTGAGATATTGTGTACACAGACTAACATACTAACGCACTAACGGACTAACACACTAACAGACACCCCACAGACGGACACCATACAAATTTTGTCATTTACGGATTTCTTAAACCTGAAAACGTATAAAAAATTCAAAAGACCGAGGTCAAAAATTTTCACGATTAGCTAAGTTTCCCATACCTATGGTATGATAGAGTACTAAAAACGGAATAATTTGACATTTGTGAATTTTCTGAATCTAAAAACATAATAAAGCAAATATAAATTGGTGGTAATAAGTATTCCTGTAAACAAATTTGGTATATAGAAACATAAGGTTTGAGAGTCAATGAATATAGGAATTGTGTCCCCTACTTTGGTATTTCTTTTTATTATATATCAAACACTTCATTACAATTTATGGTAAGAGATGAAATACAAATTTATTTATTTTCATGAAAAAATTACAAATATACACTTCAAATTAATTAAATATTTCATGTTTGAAAGTTGTAAACGTTTTTGAACTGTTTAGCATTACAATAACGCAAAATTCATACTCTAAATCAATTATTATTAATTTTTCAATGTATGCTTCATTGTGTTCTAACTCATAGAAATGTTAACACCATTTAACACCAGAGCGATTATCTTTCTAAAAAATAGATTAGGAGAGTGTTGTATAATGGACTTATTTATCTTTGAGCGAATTCGTATCATATTTTACATATGTACATTATGATATTTCACATCAAAGAGATAAAAATGTAACCAGATGCGCCGTTATGCTAGGGTGTGTGTGTGTGTGGGGGGGGGTGTAACCAACTTTTTTTTTTTTTTTTCATTAAACTAAAAGTCTTTTTCGAAATACAAAAGGAATAAATAATTTAAAATACTATCAACTAAAGGAATCGTCAGTTTGCTTTACACACTAATACAATTTTTTATATGTTGTACCAAATATAAATTTTAGAAAATACATTTAATTATTAGTTGATCTGCGCTCGCATAGAGGTCAATTTTCACACTTGTATTTCCAAATTTATTTGTCCTTGCCAGTTCATATTAGTAAACATTGATTTACATGATATTTAAAACAAATTGCTTTACATTTTACATCATGATATTTATATTTTTGAAGTCAAAATTCTCCAAGAAATTAAAATTGTCATTGTAAGTTTTCCATTCAATTTTTATAACTACTTATATATTTAATTACATAATTAATTTTTCGTGGTGTATTTTAAATCAAACTATTTCATTTATTATTATTATTTTCCCGTGAAGTATAAAAATTTCTCATAGCGATGAAAATAGTTTATTCTAAAAATAAAAGCTGCTTTGTGCTATTTCCGTGTAGGGGTGGGTAGGGGTGGAAGAATAAATTCACTCTATCTGGAAAATTATCAAATTATTTAAGCTCATTTTCAATTTTAAAGAAATTCTTTGTTAAATGCACCAGAGAATTTTGTATGTTTTTTAATTTATTACTTGATTCAGTGAACAAATCTTTCAATACCATGGAAAATATGAAGAGCATTTTATTTTTTCATATTGGCACATTGGTGTGATTGTGAGGTAACTCTTTCCAATAAAATATGCTTTTCCATCATTTTATTCAGCTGAAATGCACACATGAAAACCATGAATAAAAATTTACTTTATTTACTCCAATACATTGTTTTAGAAATGGCACCATTTCCAAGGTCAGTTTCGAAAAACTGGGACATTTATTTATAAAGATAATTAAATTATATATTTAATTTAGATTCATTATGTTAGAAAATTCAAAAGTTTAATTTTTGTGTAAGTTTGAATTGTTTTTTTAAACTGAAAAATCTAATTTAAAAAGCCCAACCGTCTGTAATTATTAATAACATTTGGAATTATTAATTAAAGGAAATATGAACATTATTATGGTTCACTTCCTTAGTTACTATTAATACGTAAATATCATTCATGTTAGTCGTTTATTTATTTAAAAGTAAATCCGAAAATACTTTTACATTTTAATTACTCTGAGAAAATAATTATTTTAGAAAATTAATTAAAAACTTTATTTTCTGGTTGAAGATTTCCAAAGTTTACTTTTATTTTCTTTCTTGACATTAAAATTACAATCTGTTTTAAGATAAAATTAGTTGAAATTATTCCCACCTCACAAACCAAAGTTAAACATAGAATTTAATTAATTATTTTATCCTTTGAATTTGTAGCTTTTCATTAAGTCTTCAATAATGAAAAAAAAAAAAAAAAAGTCCGTCTCAAACAGATCTTTTTAAATATAAATTTGTAATATTATGTAATAATCACAAAGCGATACATTGTTCTCTTTTCATTTTTGAAAAAAAAAAAAAAAAAATGAAGAAAACATCTAATTTTGAAAATAAATATATTTTTTATCATGATTTTGTCTGCTATTTTCGAATTAAAAATTTCGAATAAAAGTAATTTCGACTAAGATAACTTCGCATTAAGTTATTTGCATACAATTATAAATTGAACTGTCTAATTTCAACAATAATTAACATATTAAATACTTTTCTATTGATAATTTTGAAATACACCTAAAAATTTTGTTTATGTCTAATGTACATATATATTTCAATTAATTGTAGAAAAATGTAACATAATTTTACATTAAACATAATACATTTATATGTATAAACTAAAATTTTCTAATTTTTTATTTTTTTTTTCATATGAAACGCATATTATGAGTGTTATAAATCTACATACACTCACCAGTTTACTTGCTATTGTATTGATCTTCAAAACATAGATAATTATATAAATGTGCTGTGATAAGTTTCTGAGACTTAAACTTTTACACTTTAAAAGAAATAAGAAAAATAACACTGCTCGGCATGAAAATTGCCTTTGACACCATTTCAGAATATTCTTATGTAAAATGACCTCCTGAATCCGAATAGGATACCCATTTTGCCCTATAACCCACCGTTCTTTAGGAATATATTTTTATCATTTTTTGGTGATTTCATGGCTATAAATTTGATTTTTAAGAGGGGTGGGGGAGGATTATGTTAACCGTTAAATATCTTCTGAGGGGCTACAGAGTTGGAAACTTTTAAAACAGGGACATTTGCGACGAGAGATTTTTTTTTTTTTAAATATTTATTTATTTATTTATTTATTATTATTATTATTATTATTATTTTTTTTTTTTTTGGGTGGGGGGGGGGTAATTTTTTTCTGAAATTATGTACTACATAACTAATATTCTTTTAATCTGTTATTAATGTTATTTTTTAAACGTTATATTTTTTTGTTTTTAGGTGTTAAATTAATTATTTTTCATTCTTCAAATCAAATTCATGGTCATAAAATTATCGAACAGGGAAAGAAATGAAAAGATGGGGTGCTGTATCTAGAAAATGGTGGGTGACTGGGCAAAATGAGAGTCATATTCGGATTCAGGAGGTCATTTTACATAAGAATCAGTAATAATGACATTAAATCTCCTTTTTTTTTTCAAAGCAGTGTAATTTGTTAAATTTTAGATAAAAGTTTCAATAAGGAATATTATGAATGTCACGGAAGCTTACATACACAGAGAGTTGCACTATGTTTACTTCAAAATAATATATCAAAAAATAAAATAAGTACCATGCGGATTCCCCTGTAGAATCAATCATTGCCTTAAACTTTTGGATAACGATAAAAGTACAGTCGGCTGCAAAAGTATCCGAGCACTAACAAATCCCTATCTAAAAAAGTACACTTAATACTGCTTTGTTAAATAAATCCTTGTCGAGTCATGTTCTTAGTCAGTCTAAGAACGTGTTTCGAGAAGTATTTTTTTTATCAAAACAGTATTAAGTATACTTTTCTGATATCGGAATTATTGGCTTGTGTTCGAATACTTTTGCTACCAACTGTAGGTATTTTGCGGTAACTTGTTTTACATAAAACCCTCCATTTTGATTTAGTACCTTCAAAGTTTCTTTTATCGTACTTGACTACAATCGTATTAGTGATTAATATATCCCATAAATGTTCAATAGGATTTAATTATAGAAATTGGGGTAGTAAATAGCGTTTTCTGACAGCGTTGTACAAGAGTCATTCTTCAACAATCTTGAAAGGGTGTTTACGGTATTGGTCTTATTAGAACTCGCTCTTTAACAAATCCACTGTGTTGACACATGGTTATAGTTTATTTTTCAATATTTTCAAATGTTTGTATCGCTTAATAGTATATTCTATAAAAATTAAACTATATCTACTCTTGACGACGCCGTGGAAATCTAAATCATTGTACATACTATACCAAGTTGAAAAGTACCAAAATGGAACCTTTTTATACCAAAACTTGCTATTAAACTTTCCATTTCAAATTCTTCATGTTTACTTCGCGAATATTTCCGTGATCATCATATCCCAAAATATGGAACTATCATTTATCACTCAATAGGCATTGTTTTCTAAGCATTGAAGCCTTTGTACAGCTGTATGAAAAATCGAGTCATTTTTATGGATTTTAAAATTAAATGAATGATTTTCTTCTAGGAACTTTGCCAATAAATCTAACTTGTGTAACAATTCTGCACCGTTAATTTAGAAGTAATTGCTCTTGAATTTTTATTTTATATTATTTTATTTTACTTTTTTGAAAGAATTCTTGCATCATAATCATTGAGTTTTCGTGGACGACCACTACGAGATTTTTTAAGCATATTTACGCTTAATTTATAATTTATAACTACAATTTCACAAAGACCCACTTTATTTTTATTTTTAATCTCACCATATGATTTTTTATTTCATAATTTTAGAATGAATTTTCCATATTTAAAAATATATTTTTGCGCGAAGCCTTATTTGTTTATATATTTATTTATTTTTTTTTCAAATTACGACCAACTAAATAAAATAATACAAAAAAAAAAAAAAAGTTTTTTTATCGGTGTCTGAAAAGTAGTAAATAAGGCAAAAATTTCCGTACTCAAATCAATTAAAAGATTAAAAACATTCATTTATGACTACATCTTACTGTATAATAACATATTTTGTCATCAATGAATGCTTTTGATCATTTAGTTGGATTGAGTACAGAAAATTTTGCCTTAGTTAGGACGCCGATAAAAAAGCATTCTTTTTAAAAATCTTTATTTATTTATTTATTTTTTTTTTTTTAAGTAAAACAAAACAAATTAAAAAAAAACGAAATTAAAATTTAAAATCGAAATGAAGTAGGACACGAAGATTTGAAAATTCTTCAAATACTGTAGAATTTTCTGGGTCACTCACTCATCACCCAGGGGTCACTAACTGGTTACTCACAAGTTACTCACTGATCGCTCACTGGTCACTCATGTGTCACTCATGGTCACCCATATTCATAGGGTGACCAAAAATAGGGGCTTGAGTCAAAATATAGAAGAAAAAGTTGCTTGGTGACAAACAGAGTGCCAGACTATTCGGGTTAATAAAAAAGCAAAAGCATTCTAAGAATAAAATTTTGAATTTTACATGCGATACGAAGTTCTAAGAATCAATCATTCTCTAAAACGGATAAAATGCATGTCATATGCAAACAAGTAAAGTGTAGCCAATCTACTGTGTGTTGAGTTTTGTGGCGAGCAATTTTAGGCAAATTTACATATTGCTATAACTTATTTTAAATTTATGGAAATTTATAATCCTTTAAAAAATATTTATTAATAATATAATGGCATATTAATAATATTTACCATTTACTATTAAATAGATTTAGACGAAACTCTGTTTTCATAAATGTATGTATACATTCGTGACTGCCTGTATATGTATATTTTTCCTGTGAAATCACTAACTCGTTTACTTACAGTTTGCGTAATTTTATAGTCTTTGAAAATGTTTCGTTCAGAACATATAGCAGCAGTTCAGAGGTAAAAACGTCATTTAGAAACTGAAGTTTGTAGCTTTACAAAAAAGAAAAATACAGAGAAAATTTTATTATAGTTTTAGTTTTCTTTCCACGGTTATTTTCTGTATAGTACATTAAGCCAGAACATTAACCATTCAGCCACCAGTTCGGATTACAGGTCTCAAGAATCAAAAGTATTTGTTATACTAAAAACAACTGTAAGACTAATTTCATGTATGATCAAAATAATTGTTTATGAAAACCAACTATTACAATATAAATTAAAAATAAATTCTGAATATTAATTTTTCTAAGTGTTATTGAAATTGATGATAAAAACTTATATATGCATATAAGAAAATCTTGATTCACCAAAAGCATTTACACTATTAGAAGTTTTACACACACACACACACACACATATTGTATATATATATATATAGAGAGAGAGACAGAGAGAGAAAGAAAAAGAGATGGATTCTGTATATGAAATCAAAATTTAATGGAATTTTAATTTACACTGCCACACGCATTTTCGACAATGATAGCATTTTTGCATTACGTATGTACTTATTACAATGGATTGTAAACAGATTGTCCATTACGAGACATATTTACAGTAATAACACTTATTTTTTAACTATACATATTATGTTTATTATAATTGCCATAATTAATTTATGAAAAAAGAATTTTTTCGAAATAAAACACATTTTGTTAGCTACTTATTTAATTTTAACTTATACATGTTTTCAAATAATATTTTACCTTATATATATATATATATATATATATATATATATATATATCGATTTAAAATTAAAGCAATAAACAGACAAAGGGCTATATTATTTAAAATAAAATATTTTATCCTCTTACAATAAAATATCTTTGAGCAATTAAATGCCATTTTATAACACGTAGCACAGATACAACAAAACACATTTCATTTTATGGACACCAAATGTTCTGTTATACAACCTAAGGCGTAAAAATAATTTAATTATTATTAACAATATAGAGAAAAGGACATTACTTTATACCATCAGATATTTCTCTTCGACTTTAATTCAAGCCGCAGTAAAAGGAAAGATAACATTATCTTCAAAGCTGAATACTTTAATTATTCGCAATGCCGAACACAATGACACTGAAAATTTGTGTTGTATAATTTATCCAAAAGAATGTCTATTTAGAAAGGTTATTTCTAAGATGTTTCATTAAATTCTTAACAAGATTCCTTTAAGATTTTTGGTGATAATAATGGATCCCGGATATTATGAAAGAGTGAATTACATTTAAAATAAAAGATTTTTGTTTTTTAACTACATTATATTTATACAATATATTACTAATTGAAATATATTAAGGAGTAAAATTACATAGTATATATATATATATATATATATATATATATATATTATAAAGTTATATGAAAAGAAAAAAAAAATAAAGTCCTTAGTACCCTGTTCTAAAAGTATTCTAAAAGTATTCTCTAAGTTCTAAATGTATTCAATATTCTAAAACTATTCTCAATTTTTTTCTCAAAATCGTTACATTCATGGAAGATATTTAAGAGAAAAAATTGTTTGAAAAGAGATATTTGTCCAGTCAAATAGTTTTTATATGGACGGTTTATTGTAAAAGTGGTGTAACTCCATATTTTTTAAATATGTATATTTCTGCTTAATTCTATCCCATTTAGTCTTTAGCCCACCGCCAATTTAGAATGTAGGAAAAGAGGGGAAAAAAAGGCTAAAAACCCCATAGAAATACAGAAATAGCATGGGGGGACAAAATTGACTAGAAAAAGACATTGAACAGCGGGAACCGGGCGGGCTGGGGCATGGGTCCTATCGTCCAGGATTAATACGACTCGCCTAGTATAACTCTTTTATTATAAAAGTGAAGAAACTCCAATAATTGCATTAAAATTCCATAAATGGCATTAATTGTTTTTTTTTAAGAAAACTAAAATTTCCAAATATTCATTATAAAAATGAAGTTTCTAAATATCCAAAATTATTTTTCTTATAATTAATAAATCCTTAAATTTCTGATTTGTAATAAGCGATAAAAATCGTTAATACTTACTGAAACTTATCTTTTTCGTTATACATAAATCTGAATAAAGTTCGTTAATTCCAAATCCATTTAAAAAGTGAAAATCCACTTTTACAATGAACAACCCATATGTATATATATACGTATATATATGTGTTGTTAAAATTTCTTTAATCACTTCTCCACTTTTTACTTTCCGAACACTATAGTGAGGAAAGTATTGTAATCCTGTCAAAAATCCGAATTCGAGATTTTGATGTTTCTATACGTTTCGAGGTCCAACGAGTCCGTTTTCACTATTTTTACGATGATATATGTATGTGTGTGTGTGTATGTATGTGTGTATGTCTGTGAGTGAACACGCTAGCGTCTAAACGCTTTGTTCGAATAAGCTGAAAGTTGGTACGTATATTGTAAGTCACCATAGTACGAACCCTATAGATTTTGGTGAATCTAGCACTTATAGTTTTTTACAGGGACACAAAGAAAAATTCTTTATCATTATGGCCAAGGGACCAAAATCTTAAAAGTGCGATAGCATCTAAACGCCTTATTCAATTGAGCAAAAACTTTATACACATATTATAGGTCACAGATACTCAATCTGTATAGATTTTGGAGAATCTAGCACTTATAGTTTTTTTACAGGGACACAAAGAAAAATTCTTTGCCAAATTTTTAAAAGTGTGATGCGCCTAAACGCCTTACTAATCTGAGCAAAGAATTTGTACACATATTATAGGTCACATTTGAACCAACTGTATAGATTTTGGTGAATCTAGCACTTACAGTTTTTTTACAGGGACACAAAGAAAAATTCTTTATCATTATGGCCTATGAGACCAAATTTTTAAAAGTGCGATAGCATCTAAACGCCTCATTCAATTGAGCTGAAAATTTGTATGAATATTATAAATCACTGTTGCACTAACTATAAGCATTTTGGTGAATCTAGCATTTATAGATTTTTACAGGGACACAACGAAAAATTCTTTATCATTATGATCTAAGGGCTCAAAGTTCAGTAGCGTTAAATAAAACCTCGTGTGATATATGGAGAAAAATACTCAAACACTCTGTTATGGTTTTCTCTCTTTTGTTTGTTTAGCAACTCCTCTTTCTTTATTTTATCTACAAAACTGTTAGTTACTCAATGTTCGGAAAGTCGAGTGGAGTCACTCCAGATTTTTTATTTTCTCTACGGAGGGTTGTACCTGAATATTGTTCCAAATATTGTTCCAAGTTAAAGTGATTTTAAAAAGCACCACAAGCTACATCTTTAGAAAAATAATATACACTCGACTCGCGTTATAACGACCTTGTGTTATAAGGACCCAACGCGATATAGCGGCCTTTTGAAAAGTCCTGATTGACTTCTATTTAAGATAATGCTATTTCGTATTTGATATAACGACCAGAAAAAGACAAAACTCTTGATATAACGACCCAGTAAACGACTGTACTTTCTTAAATTTATAGTTTAAGATATAAACTTTACTTAAAGAAATAATAAGGAGAAGAAGAGAAAGAGAAAAAGACAGACAGAGATAGAATCCGACGAATTTTACTTCATCAAGAAAATGAGATGCAGTTTGATGTTAGCCTTTTAATTGCAATTTGAACCACATGAGCTGATTGGTAAGAAATATTTACAAAAAAACAAGAACAACAACAACAAAAAAAAAAAAAAAAAAAAAAGAAACATCAGAAATCACTTCGAACAGATTTTCTCAAATTCAGGGAGTGTGAAGAAAATTCATCGAATATACCTCGTAAAGATTATTGATAGTGGAAAGACAAAAGGAGTATTAAATGTAGAAAATAATGAAAACATGAATTATATTCCAAAAAGTAATCCTACAATCGAAAATGAGCTGCAAATATACGTAACAAACTTCCGGATACTTTTGAAAATGAAAATTATGGAAATGAATAATTTGAAAACACCATTCGTTTTAAAAATTCTTCTTTCGAATTTCACAATTACTTTATAACTCGATTATTGCTCTCTTCATAAAATATTAAACATGTAATTAGTTTTCATAAATAGATAGGAGAATTTGATTTCTGTACTGTATATAAACAATTCATACCTTTTTTTCTTTTTTATTATGTAAAATTTATCAAAATAAAATTATTCTTTCATTTAAAGTTTTTTTATGGTACCAGTAATACTTTATGGTACACATATACTGTATAATTAATTCAAATAGTCGTTGGAATCATTATTTCAATTTTCGTCAAATTTGAGAAAATTATAGTGTTTCTCATTTGTTAATATTCTTAATTGATTTTAATTTTAAAATTTTATTTCACTTATAAATTCTAATACATTTCATATTTTACATGCAGTATGTCATTTGCAACCATTATCAAACCAAATTTAATGAAAAAGCATCATTTGAAAAATTATTTTCGATTTATTTGATATAGCGACTATTTGATATAACAACCCAATTCTGTTGTCTTGATGGGGTCGTTGTAACGCGAGTAGACTGTATATATATATATATATATATATATATATATATATATATATATATATAAATTGCATCAACAAATTTATTTAAAATATGTTTCATAACGTAAAAATAAACAAAAAATCGCACTTTCCGATATGCGTGTACCACAATGTTTGGCTCATTTGAAAACTGATATTATACAGCTTTCTTTTTAGCTTATTTTTTTTATTTTAATTAAGAATTTACATGCATAATATATTTGCAAGCTTTGCTTATTTTTTATTATCGAGACTGGATTCAATGCAAATTATTTTTCTAAATACACCAAAGATTTGCTACACTTATCGAGAGTTTCTGGATAAAGCGCCTTTTTTCTTTACAAAAGTATTGTTTTACATTGCAGTTTGCTTTACCGAAATTCAACGATGGTAATTTTAACAAGTGTTTTCACACGGATTTTAGAATTTAAGAATAACCATATTAAAGCACGGGTCATTTTAGACATGCCGTTAAATGACTACATGCCTTTTGAAATGGCATGTAGGCAATTTCATATTATCGAATTAATATTAATTCGTTTATAATGCGTATTTAATTCACATCTCAGCTGAAAAAAACAAAAGAAAATTTTTAAAAAAGAAAAAAAAAAATGTATAAAACTGCTGATAATCTAAAGGTATTTACAATCAAAAATTTAGAGGCAAAACAAGGTTACTTCATTCCAAATTGCAAATTTTTTGCTTTTTTACTAAAGGTCTTCTGCATATTTTATGATTTTTGTTCCAAATACCTCCAAATTATCTGCAGATTTTTCTTACTTTTTTTTTTTTTTTTTTCACTCGGATTCTGAATTTCTGTAGAAATATGTTTATTTATTTTTATTTTTATTTTTTAATATGTAAAATTTTTTCTCCTTAGATTTTCTTGCATATAACGATATAGCAAATATTTTTGTGATTATTTTTCATTTTTGGAAATTTCCACAAACGCTGGAAATTTGACAATACCTGAAGCTGATTACGATAACATAAAAACAACATGAAATTTCAGTTTGTTTTGTTAACTTTCTGCGAAGTTAACTTCAATAGAAATTTTATAATGGATATGAAATTTTCGAATTTGTTATGTCAAAGCATGTTTTTAGCCGTTTGAAATGATATCGACGTTAATATTATTTTTATTATATGTAATTAACATACTTTCCTAATTTCTTTAAAAAGTTGTTTAGTTTCAATTAAAAATTTTAAGTTTTCGAATATATGTTACACTGTATGTTTTCATTAGACTTTTTTACAGTTTAACTATATTGTACATATTTTAGCAATTACTTATGTTTAGAATTTTCAACAATATCCATTTCGGGATAATTGAAGCATATTTCGACAACAGGAGAGTACCATGAATTTTTCGTTTCAATTTTTTATTACTTACCTTATTTTTAATAATTTTGATTGTATTAAAATATTTATTATTTTTTATAATCATCAGAAATTCTTATCTATTTCTATAGAAATATTATGTGAGTAGATAGGATAATGATTATTGTTAAAATATACTGGTAGAAAAAAAAAATCCTTGCTTGTGATTGCCATTATATTTAACTGCAAATCAGCCGCGTTTATTTATATATAAAAGAGTTTTATTTAACGTTAAAATTATGTTAATTCTCATACATCACATTGTTTTCCATATTTCCAATATTTGCGCGATTCGAAATGTACTGCACTTAAGTAAAAAAAAAAAAAATAAGCATAATGATAAAAAAATCAAATAAATAAATAAAGTTAAACAAAAGAAAAAGCATTAATCGTCTAATGCAACTTTTAATACATTCGAAATTGAAACATTTTAATTAAAAAGATTAAATTCTAAGAAAAGAAATCATTTAAAACTCTTAGAAGATACTACTGTTTAAAAAAACTAATTGATAAACAACGCAATCATACACAGAAAAACTTCCTAGTCTTCAAATGATGGAAAATTTATTGTATAACGTATATAATTAGCTTGTTTTAAAGCATCTTTATTTAATATTTCATTACTTGTTTTTAAATTAATTAAATTAATCACGAAAAGAAATTTCAGAAATAAAATATAAAATATTCCTTCTTCTGCATCATAAATTGGAAATATTGAATATTATGCTGCCTGCAATTCTACTTAATTAGATAAATAAAAGAAGACATTATTCTGGTAATTGCATTATTATTTTAAAAAGAATCAATCTTTTTGGCAAACGCATGGGTGCAATTAATTCTTTTGTTAGAATGATATCAAAAATGTTATAAAAATATATAGGAAAAAGCTTTTAGTTATATCATTACACACACACACACACACACACACACATATATATATATATATATATATATAATATTTCTTAATCAGTAAGAGTAAAAGAGAATACAGATATAATAGATTCGGAGCACAAAAAGTTAAATACATCAGTTAAAATATCGTAATTTCAATTAAATGTCTTATCACCCTCTTAATTATGCTTCTATTTTTTTAATAACATAAATAATGAATTATTACATTTTATATTTTTTCAGACATAATAAAAAAAAATAATTGAGAATAAAATAATAATAAAATACAAATAAGAATAATTGAATATATATCTATATCTATATATATATATATATATATATATATATATATATATATATATATATATGAATGATGTGTCACTCACACGATTTTCTCTTACCCTGAAATTTAATTCTATAAATACAGATTAGAGATTAAGGATAAGATAATGAGTACTGTTATGCAAACCTAACAATTCAAATTATGCTTCGGACCAGCTTTATTTGATAAGGAATTCTGTGTGAGGGGGGAGCGGGGGGTACCACCACTCTCAAACCCCATTTCATTCCTGTATCTACATTTATACAGAATTTAAATCTGTTATTAAATTCCAAAGTTCATTTAAAATTATTCAGGCAACTTTCACACCAACATTCCGTGAAACTTATCAATCTTGATCAATATTTTCTAGTAACAAACAAATTAATTTCAAAATATAACATTTAGATCGCCTAAAATTATTAGTTTATAATTCACTCTAACATACACAAAGATCAAACGTTAAAACCTTGAAGGAAAGCCTCAAAACGTCTAAAGATGCGAAAAAAAAAAAAAAAAAAAAAAAAAAAAAACAAGAGATGAACATTTAGCTTAAAAAAATACATTATTTACCATAAATCTATAAAGAATTAATTTCAATTCCTCAGCCGCTTTCCTGGCGGCACATGGTAAAATATTACAGTAAAGCACATCTACTCACAATAAAAGAGGATGTTATGGCTTAAATATTGGCAGCCCTGTATATCTTCTAAATGTTATGTACACATCACATGGTGAACGTATATATAATACTATACTAGTAACACACGGCACAACATGAAGTACACTTCCATCTATTTTCAAGTACTGTCGCGCACTATAATCAAGTTCTTTTATGTATCCCTGTAAACGAACAGTCAATGACTTCTATACCATATTCTACATAAAACATGTTTTTACGTATATAAAATATGTATGTTCGTTTTATTTGGTTTAGTGCAGTCTATACGTATTAAACTCTACTTACCTACAATTTTCCTCATAGACGTAATGGATCTGAATTATCTTGAGTGTCCCTGTACACGAACCATTTGCTTGATCTCAACGAAAAATTTAATGTAGCGTCCCTATATCACAGACATTTAGAATACGAAGACTGAACTTTCTGCTGTAATTTGTTTTTGAGATATGCTGATAACAGGCAGACAGACACACACACAGACCATCCGCTAAAAATATGATTTTTGGATTCAGGGGACCTCAAAACGTGTAAATATAACAAAATCTCAATTTTGAAAATGTGACCCAAAAACATTACTTTCTCTACCTTATGTTAAAGAGAAAGTAAATATATATTTTACTGAAAAACTGTTTAATCAAAGAACTAGAAATCAATATATTGTTTATTTTACTATATGTCTACTACACATGTTAAATATATCTAAGTTTAAAACTTTAATAACTTTTTATTGGTAATAAAATTTATAAACGTATTTAAAATGTCCCACAACTAACTTAAACTGTTTTAAAAATATGCATATATAAAGAAGTGAGATCTCACTGAATCACTCGTTCGTTCGAAATCGTGGTGAAGTTGTTCATGGAAGGATAGGGTTATGCACCTATTACACACGGAAACTTTTCACACAGTTATTTAAGTCAATTTTTGCGCCAATTTCTGGAGGCTGGAATCCGAAAGAGGGTTGCAAAAATTGAGTCAAAGATCGCCCAAAAATCTAGTTTGTATGGTGTTCAGTACATGCCAAGGCCTACCTATTTTTCTCTCCTTTAACGGGGCCGACACGAAGTCTCCATAGAAGAGCGAAGAGAACACTGACGAAGGACTTCCCGCCGGTCCAGTCTTTCTCGGCACATATAAGGAGCTTTCTTCTCATTCATTTAACCTTGTAGGAGAAATTGCTAGTAAAAACAACTTTCTGTGACTAGTCAAAAAAAATTGTTTCTATCCCCAATTTTTATTACACTGGACGTTGAGGTGATTTGAACCATCAAAATTGGCTCAAATTAACAATTGGTTCAAAATTTGTGCGAAACGTTGCTGTGCGAAAAGTTGTTGTGTGTAATAGTAGTTATAAATAGAGATAAGGTTACCAGTCGAATGCAGTTTTAGCTAAAATCTAGAAGGAAGTGTAAGATTGTCTATGAAAAAGTCAGTTTAGTGTAAGAGAAGGTTACCAGCATATTTAATTAATTTGACGTTTGGGTTTGGTGAAAGCTTACCAAATGTCCCTAGTGTTCTGGGGACAGCCCTTATTATGGTAGCATTTAAAAAAAAAGATTTTAAAAAATTATAGAAAGTAAATTATTTATAATTGATATTTTATTGTTAGTGATTATTTATTGAAAATGAAAGAATACATCGGTAATTAGTTAGTTGCAGCAGTTTTTAGCACATCTCTGTCATAAAGGTACTCTGATATGGTAAGCCTATTTTAATGGAATTTTCAGAAGTGATTTTGATGAATTTGAAGAAATTTTATATTCTGTTGCCTGTCAGTATTTTTAAGTTAGATGTTTGAAAGTAAAAGAAGTAAAGTGTCTCTCCAGTTAAAAGAAACTTCCACAAAAAATAGAAAAATGCTGTTGTATGGTTAGTTTAGAATATGTTTTGCAAAGATATTGGAATTTAACGATGTTTAAAGTGAAATTCTGCGAGCCCGATATTCATATTGAATTAGAAAAAGATGCTATCGGATTACTACTGATTTGGGGAGGGATTGGTTTTATAGATACTTAAAGATTAAGATCTGTCTTAAATTATATTTAAGCTAAAGTTAAGCGATTATCGTGAAAGTTCACAATTACCTTTTATTTGAAGCTCAAACAAGTAAGATTAATTTTGTTTAAGTTTGTTATCATTTAAATTCTATTCATTTCCACAAACAGTTATAAAAAAATAAATAAATAAATAAATAAATAAAAGTTGCTTTAGACAAGCCTGTATACTAAATGCAAAGAAAACTTTATTTTATAAATAAATAAATATGGATATATTTAAGAAAAAATAAAATATACGCAGAAAAACGAATTTTTTTTATTTGTGGGGAGAAAAAGTCTTTTGAAAAGTAGAATTGCTACGCTAAGCACGTTTTAAAACAATTTTATTTTTTGTTTCATGTAAGCATTCGGAATATACTCACAATACAAAATATATTTTGCATTATATTATTGCAAAATATGCATTATATTTTGCAAAATATATTATTTGTGATTACGAATAAGATTGTTAGCTCATAATTGCTCTTTATTTAAACGGTTATAAATACAATTTTTAATAAAATCACGCAATCAACCGTGGAAGGAAATCATATTTATCCCGGTCCAGGCATTATTTTCACTCAGTCGGAAAAATTAAATTTCAATAAATATGGTTATAAATACGTTAACATCGAATAAGTTAATCATCTGAAGCAAAGTACCAGAAAATAAATTCCAACAAATTCCCATATCATTCCGTGCAGTTATTATTGCATATTGTGTAAATCAAAAGTGAATAATTTAATTTAATTACATATATTTACACGTGTATAATTAAGCCAAATACGTATTTTACTAAGAATCAAGAAATTAAAATTATGCATCATCTATAAATATGAGACATTTTCGCATATTTGTATGAGAAAATAGCTACTTTAAACGACGCAACTAATATAATCAGGAGGGAGATTTATATTTTACCTACATAGAAACACACAGTCACATACATCAGTTCAAGAATGTACACTCTCGTGAGACATACAAACATACAAACGCATTCAGTACAAAAATGCATCATTAAATAATATAAATAACATTTTTTATATTTGTAAAGGAATAAAAGTGGTACAAACTACTAGAACTTGTAAAAGACTGTGAAAAAAATATACTGCGCCATGAAAAAATTCGTACCATGAAAAAATGCAGAATTATATAATCACAAAACACTTCTTAATCTACAGTCTGTAATTCACGTGTTCAATTTCAGTCATGGAATTTACTCAAGTTGGGAGAGCTTATTAACTTTATTTAGCGATTAAACACAAAAGAGAAATTATTTGCAGAATATTAAAGACTGATTCACAATTTATAATTATTCATTAATTATTCGGGTGGTAATATTGTTTCTCCATAAAGGAGCCAAGATCATAATAACTTTTCATGTTCAAGAGAAAAAATTATACTTTCTGTTTTAGACAGGCCGAAAACTAAACTAGAAAAAAGTAACATTCTCAAAGAGAGAAAAAAAATCACCTCTCATTTGGCAAAGAGCCAAGTCGGGCGGGATGGAGCAAATCGAAACCAAAATCTACGTTCAAACATGCTCCGCCCCCATGAACGAAGGTTCATAAAAATAGCCTAAAAAGTACAATAACAACATTAATGTTGTCACAGGTTTTTCATGTTCTATCTTCAAAACTGCAAATAGATAAGAAAAAGAGAGATTAATATACATAATGAAACATTGTAACTAGCTGATTAATAAGTGGATAAATACAGGAACAAAAAAAAAAATAAAATAAAATAAAATAAAATAAAATAAAAAATAAAAAAAAAATAAAATTGGGCTAAATGTTCAAAGTTCTGTTCAAAGTTTAAAATGGCAGAGGAGATAGTTTGGCGATCGGACGCTTCAACTCTCCATAAATAGTTTTCAACAGAACTACACGAATCTTGCCATCTGCTCCAGGAAATAATTTGATTATGCGACCCAGTTTCCACTTCAAAGGGGGCTGATTATCATCTTTTATTAAAACCAAATCGTCTTTCTTGAAATTTGGTTTATTTATTAACCATTTTGATCGCCTTTGCAAGTCTGATAGGTAATCTGAAGACCATCTGTTCCAGAAACTTTGAAATTTTTTTTGTAGAAGTTTCCATCTTTCTAGCGGGGTTAGATTAACTGAAGAATAGTCAGGTTCTGGTATTGAAGTCAAGGCAGTGCCTATGATAAAATGTCCTGGAGTTAGAGCATTTAAGTCACTTGGATCATTCGAGAGCGCAACAAGAGGTCTGGAGTTCAAGCACGATTCAATTTGAGTAATTAAAGTAAGGAACTGTTCATAAGTTAATATTTGTTCGCCAATAGTTCTTTTTAAATGACCCTTCATCTGTTTTATTCCAGCCTCCCAAAGTCCTCCAAAATGGGGGGCCGATGGGGGATTAAAATTCCATTTGATTGTTTCTTCGGACAAATATCTGTGGATCTTTTCGTCAGAAGAGATCAAGGACATCATTTTTTTCATTTCGTTGTCGGCACCTACAAAGTTCGTTCCTCTGTCTGAAAACAATTCTTCAGGTTTTCCTCGTCGAGCAACAAACCTCTTCAAGGATGCGAGGAATGTTTCAGAGGTGAGATCACTGAGTATTTCCAAATGAATTGCTTTTGTGGAAAAACAGATATATAAACAAATATAAATTTTATAAGATCTAACACCTCGGCCCTTACGAGGTTTGATGAGAAAGGGGCCTGCAAGATCAACCCCGACTTTCGAAAACACTCGCGATGGCACTACACGAGCAGCTGGAAGATCACCCATCAGTTGAGAGGCTAAGTTCGATGTGGTTCTAAAACACTTCATACAGTTCCGCAGATTCCTTTTCACGGCGTCTCTTGCATTAATTATCCAATATTGTTGTCGCAGGACTGAAATTGTTAACTGAGTTCCACTGTGAAGATGTTTTTCATGAAAGTACTTTATAATTAAGTCTGTAATGTGGTGCGTTTTAGGAAGTATCATTTGGTGTTTTTGACTCTCAGGTAGGTTTGCGTGTCTTAATCTTCCACCAACACGAAGAATTTCATTTTTGTCTAGAAAAGGATTTAAAGAAAGAAGTTTGTTACTAGCATTCAGGTTTCTTCCAGATTTTAAAGTCTTTATTTCCCCTCCAAATTCATGTCTTTGAACCAACTTCACAATAATTTTAGTTGCCTCATCAAGTTCTTGTATAGTTAAAAAGCCAGTATTTCGCGCAGATCGACATTTAGTATTTTTTATAAATCTAAGACACCAGGCTGTAACACGTCTTAATTTAGACCAAGATGAAAACTTATATAATAATTCAAATTCATTATTGCCATGAGTTAAAGAGCAAACAGTAGTTTTCCGTTGTTCTCTCAAAATCTCTTCTTCAGGTATTTTGACTTCATTTTCCGGTAGTGGTGTCGGTAAGTGCTCTTCTTTCAACCAGATTGGTCCCTTTAACCATTCTTCATTCTTCAACAATTCAGTTGCTGTGCAACCACGAGATAGCACATCAGCGGGATTTTTAACCCCTGGACAAAATCTCCACTGAGATGGGGCTACTAATCGTTGAATTTCACGCACTCTGTTCTCTACAAAGGGCTTCCAGTTACTAGCACTCCCTTTGACGCAATAAAGGGTAATTTGGGAATCACAGAAGCATAGTATGTTTTTGACGGGAATTGAGAATAAAGATAATGAGCTAATCGAGCAGCTGTTAAGGCTCCCATCAATTCAAGTCGAGGCAAAGTAAGTTTTTTGAGAGGAGCTACTCTTGTCTTTGACATAATAAATGAAGTTTCACGGGAACAAGGATCACGAAAATAAGCTACTGTACCATATCCCTTCAAACTGGCATCGCAGAAAACACAAATTTGAATAGCTTCAGGAGTTAATTTTTCAAAATTCGTGAAATATTTTCTAGGCACTTCAAAATTTTCTAAATCCTGTATTTCACTATGCCATTTCTTAAATTTTTGTGTTAAAGCATCAGGTAAAGCAGAATCCCAATCAACACCCTGCTCCCATAGTTCTTGCATTAGAAATTTAACTCTTATTATAAAAGGGGAAATAAACCCTACGGGGTCATACACCTTTGCTACAGTTTGTAAAACAATTCTCTTAGTGATAATTTCATTATCAAACCCTTCTAACAGAGATTGAAAGTCTATTCTTAACGTGTCATTATTAGTTGACCACATTATTCCCAATATCTTAGAGATATTTCCCTCATTTATTTCTTCATCAACGTTTATTCCATGTTTTTCCCACAATTTGCTTAATTCGTAAGAATTGCTTTTAAATTTTCTTAATGTCATATTGGCATCTTTAAGTATTTTCACAGCACCAGACGATAAAATAAATGCTTCATTTACAGAATTAGCGCCATGAAAGAGATCATCAACATATAAGGAAGTATCAAGCATATTAACGACTTTCTCAAACAAGTTCTTATATCCTTTTATGTGATGTTTAATGGTAGCTGAGAGCAAAAAGGGTGATGTTGTAACACCGAAAGTTACACGAGTCATGCGGAAAACCTTTAATAGAGGATTTTTACTATTTATATCCTCAAACCATAGAAATCTCAAAAAGTTTCTATCATTTTCTGCAACCTGTATTTGCAGAAAAGCTTTTTCAATGTCACAAACAAAGGCAATTTTATGAAGGCGGAATTTTAAAATAATATCCAAAATATTAGGATTTAAATTGGGGCCTGCAAATAAACATTCATTTAAAGATTTTGCTTCCTTTTCTTTGGAAGAAGCATCAAACACTATTCTGACCTTTGTAGTGGACTTATCTGTTCTTATCACCGGTCTGTGGGGCATATAATATACACCAGTTTCATTTTTGTTTAATTCACACTCCTCTATTATACCCATTTTCTTTTGTTCCTCAAGAATTTTTTCATATTCATTTTTAAGCCATTCATTTTTAGACAGTTTTGTTCTCAAACCCCAAAGTCTATTTTTGGCTATTTCTATATTTGATTTTAATTCATTTTTATTTTCCTTCCACAAAAATTGAATTTCATATCTTCCCTTAACAAAATTTAAACTTTCATTAAAAGAATTAATAATTTCTATATCTCTCTGTGACATAGAATCATTCTTACTGTCATATATTCCAAGTGATTCTAAATCCCAAAAACGCTGCAAATCAAAACTGTCAAATTTATTTACAGATACAAAATGCGAATTAATTACATCTGTACTATTATTATTCAATTTCCCCACTACAGTATATCCGAAAATAGTATTAGCAACATATAAATTATCATTAATTTTTTCAAAGATACCTCTCTGTATCTTCCAAAAATAATCCGCTCCTAGTAATATATTAATTTTGGAATCACTTAATGAATTGTCTCCCAATTTCCAGTTTTTATTTTTAATATAACTTTCAATTTCTGGTTCGCCCCTTGGGCTTTTCAAGGGAGTCGCGGTTATTAAGTCTGTAGCTAATACTTCAACATGGATGAGCCGACGAGGATTTATTTTGCTACGCAGTTCAATATTAAAAACCTCGAATTCTTCTTCTTTACCTTTATTTATACCAAAGGCAAAAACAGTTAGCTTTTCTGTTCTTACACGGGTTAATTTTAATTCGTGGGCCAATTCTTTAGTAATAAAACTTTTTTCACTTCCGGAATCCAATAAGAGTCTGACAGTTTTTGATCTAGAATTAGATTGTGCTATTACGCAACATGTTTGCAATAACGCTGCCTGATTACTATTTTTCAAATGTGAATTCGATACTATAGTGTTCTCTACTACTTCTGGTTTCAAGTTTTTTGAAAAACAAAAAAGTTTGTTATGATCTGTTGCTTTACATTTTTCGCAAGGCTGCGATTTCACCCTGCACTGTGATGACAGATGAGATTTTAGAAAACATTTATAACACCTGCCATCCTTCTTTAATTTTAACCTTTTCTCAACATCAGTTAAATTAGTACATTCAAGAGAATGATGATCATAATTCTTGCAAAATATGCATATATTTTTTACACCTACATTCAATGAATTCATTTTATTTGAAAATTTTCTGTCATTAATTTCGGCTTTATTTTTATTTACAATTACCGAAGCATTTTTATAATTAATCATACTAAGTGATTTTTCACGCGATTCAAGTTCTACTTTAAGAAAATTAATTAAGTCTGTCAGATCAGACTCATCCTTCCTTTTATCACTTTGCCTGTAATATTCAACTACTAGATCGTTTGGCAATAATTTTAATAAAATTGGATTCAGTAAATGACCATATTGGCCTTTTGTCATCCCTAAATTAGATAAACTGCGAATATTTACTTCACAAGCGTCATATAGCTTTCGCAAAGCAGTTATATTTGATGAACTCCTTACACCTTCCAAATTGAGTAATTTATTCATGTGAGCATTAATAATAATATCCTTTTGCCCAAAACGTGACTTCAACATCTCTATGCAATTATCATAATTTTGCTCCGTAAGTGAAAACCCTTCAATAACATTGTACGCTTTGTCAGTTAAAAGCGTTTTCAAGTAAGTGAATTTTTCAATCTTTGTAAGATTTTCATTTAAATGGATTGAATTTTCGAAACAATCGAAAAATTCGTTCCATTTTTCTATTTGTCCACCAAATTTTGGTAAGGACATTTTCGGCAATCTCACTGCCGAACCAGTTTTTGTTTGGGTTTCACTGACAGAACAATTTGAATTATTTTCATCTTTGTTATTGCATCTTTTTAATCTCAATCTAATTTTGCATTTGGCAGAAATTATTTGCTCGCCGTATTTATCGCTGGTCGCGATATCTTTTTCATACTCTTTAATATCTACTATTAAATTTTCAATTTCATTATTTAAATTTTTTAATGCAATTTCTCTTTCACCTATCATTTCCTGAATTTCTATAATTTCGTCTGATTTTGTATTTTCTATCTCATCTAATAATACATTCTCTAATTTATTAATTAATTTGGTTACGTTAGAGCGTTCCGTAGAACGCTTAGCTTTTAACTTATCTATGTTCATAGCGAGCAAATAATCAAACAAAATAATTAAAATAATTAAAATTTCTAATTTCATTTAATCAATGTTATAAATAGTAGTTAAATTTTGCTTACCTGGTTCCATATCCAGGCAGCTATCCAATAACGAATCCGGAATTCCAGTCATTATTATTTTTCAGTTTCGTTTTCACAATAAATTATCCAAGCTTTCAAATCCAAATCCAGATAAATTAATATCTAAAGGTAATTTCACTTTCAAGGGATTTCACTTATCCCGAGTTTCGTTCACCATGAAAAAAATATACTGCGCCATGAAAAAATTCGTACCATGAAAAAATGCAGAATTATATAATCACAAAACACTTCTTAATCTACAGTCTGTAATTCACGTGTTCAATTTCAGTCATGGAATTTACTCAAGTTGGGAGAGCTTATTAACTTTATTTAGCGATTAAACACAAAAGAGAAATTATTTGCAGAATATTAAAGACTGATTCACAATTTATAATTATTCATTAATTATTCGGGTGGTAATATTGTTTCTCCATAAAGGAGCCAAGATCATAATAACTTTTCATGTTCAAGAGAAAAAATTATACTTCCTGTTTTAGACAGGCCGAAAACTAAACTAGAAAAAAGTAACATTCTCAAAGAGAGAAAAAAAATCACCTCTCATTTGGCAAAGAGCCAAGTCGGGCGGGATGGAGAAAATCGAAACCAAAATCTACGTTCAAACAGACTGATTTTCCTTGATGTGTTTCACTTTCTGTGAATTCTTTCTGTATTATACTTTTTCTTCATTTCTGATTGTATATTTACAGTTGATTTTAACCAACTAACAAAGTATTTTATCCGAAATAAAAATGCATTTTATACAATAGTTCAGTAATTGTTGCTGTGAACCATTAAAATTATGAGATAGATTACGCAGGTCAACAAATGACGAAAATTTTTTCCGGGTGCCTTAATATTTTTACTGATTTTGAGTGACTTGTTGCTGCTGATTTTGAAAGTGTTATTTATTTTGTTCTAGCAGCTCTAGTGCATGACATATAGTTATAATTATAATAGTTATAATTATAATGAACAATATTACTATCACTCTTATTATTATTATTATTATTATTATTACTACAGGTATTTGTATTATTATTAACATGACTATTATTATTATTATTAAAATATAATTAAGTTCAATTAATGGCGCTGAGGGGGCAAGAAATTGAGGTGGATAATTTCTTTGGAATCTAAAAGGATCCTAACTATTCATGAAGAAACAGTGAAAAATATGCTCACTACTTTTTGTGCACTTGGTTGTAACGTGCATAAAATTATATATCTGCCAAATAATTTGATCGATCTGCACATTGTTAAACGTGTTTTTTTTTCTTTTTTTGCCATATAATGTTGATAAGCATTAGAGCCGTTGAGGCAAAACTGAAAATATTTTTTTTTAATTAGTGACCCAAACCATAGTCAGAAACAGGTGGAAAATTGTTAGGCATCAAAACCACTACTGTACAATGTTATTAATGACGATCTAGGATCGCCGTTAAATACGGATATTTTTATTACAATTTTGTCTTTCGTGGAGGGGATGAAGGGCCGACGTAGCACTTTAGAAGTTCAACATCAGCAGGCTAATTCGATGAATTGTTGCAAAAGAAACTAACAAAAACTGAACATTTGTCTTTTC
Organism: Salticus scenicus; assembly: GCA_963930645.1. Classification (NCBI taxonomy): domain Eukaryota; kingdom Metazoa; phylum Arthropoda; class Arachnida; order Araneae; family Salticidae; genus Salticus; species Salticus scenicus. The sequence continues at coordinate 60,305,235 of OZ005650.1, read as the reverse complement.
GCAGTTTATTAAGAAAAGGAATAATCCACCTATGTTTAATTTTAGCTGCAGTGCTAATTAACTTTCGGTATTCTAATGAAAACCAAACTTAAAAAAATAATCCACATCGGTACAGTAATTATTATGAGATGGTATCATTGCATTGTAAATAAGGTTTTATATTTTAAGAAATACTTAATCTGAAATTCTTATTTCACAGAATGAATTGTGAGTATACAACTTCTAAATATCCAAATAGCATGATATTCATTAGATTTTATTCTTTCTATATTTATTCGTTCTTTCCAATGTTTGATTAAAGATTAATTTAAAAATTATAAAAAATTTAGGAACATTTAATGATTTCAAGGAATTTAGCATTTTAAAAATTACATAAATAAATCAGAAAAAAATTTGTATTTATCTAAAATATATCAAAAATGTTTATAAAATATATTGTAATTTAGTTTATTTATTTATTTACTTATTAACTCCCTTATATAAATAATAAGGAAGTATTGCAATCCAGATTTCTGAGATTGATTTTTTATCTTGGATATCTCGAAAATGAATGATCGTAAAATATTGTAAATTTATATTTGTGATTATCATAGCGTCTAATTGTAACTCTCCACCTTTGGTCTTGACACAAGCTGCCGCTTTAGATATATCTTCGATTTTACATGATTTTTCTTGTCGTATATAGGTGCGTATGTGCGTGTGTGTGTGTTGCGTATCTTGCATAAGTAAAAAACAGTTGGTCGTAGAACGTTGGAAATCAGTATATAAGTTTGTTATAACATCCAGTTGTGCACCTCGCTTTCTTGTCTTTCTGTGATTTTCCGTTTCGGAGATATTTGCGAAAATTATATTCATAATGACCAAAAATATGCAGGGTGTGGCCATTATATGTGAACTACTGTCATAGAGTTTTCAAAGAAGCTAACTATAGACCCCGTAATGATGTTGTTATGAAGGTTGTTAACATGTGTGCGTGTAGAAAGCAATTTGTAAAGACATAAGCAGGTTGAATTCGAATACGCTTTATTTAATGAATATTATGCAAACAGATGGCGAATAAAACTGTATTATAGAAATCAATTATAAGCGAATATTCACGAAATAATCCAATAAAACATTTATTCGTACTACATAATTCAAGTAAACAGATAATAAAACACTACAGAGCTGGAAATTCGCTCATTTAAGATCTATGATCAACCGTCCAGTTCGCAGACCATAGAATATGAATTCATCGAGAGTTCTGTCAGTAAAGTATAGAATTTTCGACGCAAAAACAAATGAATTATTTTAATAGATTCCAGAACTCGACTCCTATTGAAGTTACAATTTCCGAAAAATGTAAATCTTAAACTACCTCTTTTTGGCAATTGCTAATTTACCAATTGCGAATGAATTGCCTTAAACTACCAATTGCTAATTTGGCGCTAAACCAGTGTCCACTTTCGTGGAAATGAAATGAAAAAACTGCGATCTGTTTCCATTTTAAATGTAATTCTGTATAGAAAGTTGCACGTAAAGAAATAGGCACGTTCTAGCCTACAATCATGAATAATGACTTTTTTATCCTGTTAATCATTTATAGAACTTTCCAAGAAGATACTTCTGCATTAGATGCTAAATAACATTTCCAGGCTTCCAAACTCTGTCAAACCAAAATTACAGATTTTCACCAAATTGGTCGTCAAGTAGCTAAAATAGACTCCAAGACTAAAATCTGCATTGGTGAAAAACTTGGTGACTTGGCGAGGTTAACGCGAAATTTGGTGAAAAATATTTCACTGTAACCAGAATCAGTATTGCCCTGTCTTGATTTTATCAGAGTTAATTGTTTTGATGTTACATATAGTTTCTTGCCGTTAATTTTTGCCCAAAAGAGCTAAAGTAGACAATTTACACTCTAGTGAATTCTATGGAATTATAAACTGTGCATCTTCCAATGAGGGATTCTGCAATAATTTGTGGAATATTATTCCAGAATTAGCAATATTCATTCTTTTCGGTGTCTCTAATCGTATTTTGGCACTGTTAAAAATATTTTCACAAAATTGTCTCCAAATATCTCCGAAACAAATATACTTAAATTTGAAAATTCCATGTACTCATTTTTATTATACTGACATGCTCAAAAATTGGGTTGACCAGTAAGAATCCCAATATCCCTATTTTTGAGCATGCCAATATACTCAAAAATCAGTACATGGGATTTTCAAATTTAAGTATATTTGTTTCGGAGCTATTTTGAGACAATTTTGCTCATTTTTCAAAAACAATGTTTACCAGTGCGAGACTTTGGTGGTTGAAGAATTATTTTTCTTTACTTATTTTCAGAAATATTTATGGAGTGTAATATGGTTGTTTATTTACGAACAAAACTATACTCTCACACAAAAATTTCGAAATTTTCGCAATAGTATGTACATTTTAACGATTGTATAAAGAAGTCATTTGGTGTTCAAAACAGAATTTTTATTTACAGATTTAAATAAAATAACTCACAACCGCGAGTTTATTAGGTGTGAATTCATATACCACACAGACACAATTTCTTTTAGTTTTAAGTTTGTTAACACAATAAGATGATTATTGTTATAATTATTTAAATACATATTTGTATCTCGATTTAAAATATAAATAAATGAAGGTTTTATATAACGATTTTGACAAAAAGCGCTACATTTTTTGTAAAATATTCTCGCTATGCATAATGTAAATACATAAATTACTTAGCCATGTACAAAATAAACCTTTTTATATTATATATATATATATATATATTTTTTTTTTTAAGTAAAAAAAAAAAAAAAAAAAATACATATTTGGAAAATAAAATTGTGATGCACACGCATATCTCACTTTCTCTTTATATATATGTATATATATGTGTGTAATTGTGTTTCTTTTTTAAAATTAACTGAACATGGATGGATGGATGGATGGATGGTTGGGTTTTGCGTCGCACTAGTGAAATCGGCGATGGTCTGGGACCCATACAGGTGGTCCGGAGACATGCCATCACAATTTTGATCCTCCACGGAAGGGATGTCTCTCCCGCTTCTGTGACCCCCGGAGATATAATATTTGATGGGAACATGCTGGACATTGTGGCCACGACAGATTTTACGTGCACAAGCCACCATTAGTGTACACGGCTGTCTTTGGCCGGCTCGAGTACCGAACCCGCAATCTTCCAATTACGAGGCCGGCGCTCTACCGACTGGGCTACCGCAGCCCTAACTTAACATGAAATAATTGAAATTATTTTAGTAGCAAGCCCTGGCAATTGTTTGAAACTTCCTTAATCTATAACTCCCGCTTTTTGGTGTCTCTTTTTTAACAATTTCATCTGAATTTTTTATTCATTACTTCATTTATATTTGTGATTTTTACTTTTTTTTCCTAATATAATCATAAAAAGCATGAAAAAAAGAATGTGGAAAACAACGAAAGTGTTAGTAAATACAGGAAAAATAGTCAAGAAAAAAAAAATAATAACACCAATAGATGAGCACAGTTGAACCTTCGACAAGGCTGACTAATTTTCGACTTCATTACTTTATAGTGGCTAATTAACTATTTTATTATATTCCGTCAATGGTAATATAATGAATACTTACGCATAAAAACTGCATTTCATTTTAAAACTTTCGAGTATTATCTCAGTAAGAGATACATCAGGAATTAAACATGTTATGCTAATGACTCTAAAAGCTCTTTCTATGGAAAATGGTATTAAATTGGCCATTAAACAGGTGCTCTGAGTAATGACTCAAATTTAAATTAAAACTTTAAGTAGTATCTTTAAATCGAGAATATACTTCCATAATCGTAATTTGTGTGACAAAAAAGCACGTTTTACAAATTGAGGTTTTAAATCAAAATTCATTGCTTGAAATTAGTATTATCGAAATGATGAAATCGTTTTCGTTTTATTGTGTTTTTCTCAGTAATCCTAATCATTTATGAATTTTTATAATGCTATAATATATTTAATTATTATTTCATTTTTCAAGAAATAAAGCAGTTTATTTGTTTATTTATTTATTTATTTATTTATTTTATTCGCTATTTGAATTAAAACAAATAAAATAATTATAAGATAAATAAAACTTTTTGTATACCATATTTTTAAATATTCTGTTGAATCACAGCTCTATAATTACATTAGCACTTTATCAATGTGTATAAAATTTTTGAAGTGATAATGATGTCAATTTTGGGGAATGCATAATTTCACTTTTTATATTTTGTTAACTTTCACGTTTAACTAAATGTATTTATTTTTATGTCGAAAAAAAACAAATAAACTCATATATATATATATATATATATATATATATTTGGCAACAATTAAATTATAGCTAATATTTTAATAGCTATTTTTTCAGCTATTAGGAGGTTATTACTCGTATTTCCATACCTTAATTAATTAAGAGAAAACTAATCAAAAATTCGAAAATCGGGCTTCGACGTTTTGTGTTGTCATCGGGTTCTGATCTATTCTGAAAGTTTCAAATGCCTAGCTAAAAGGGAAGTTAGTTAAAAATCGATTGCAAGATTTGTTCCAGACAAGCAAACAAACAAGAATCGAAGTTAATAAAAACATGGTAAAATACAGAATTCTCTTGAAAAAAAAATCTGTTTGCATTTTAATTAATCATAGGGTCTATAAGTTGATTAAATCATATATTTTGTTAACTCATAGGAAAATATATATAAAACTTTTAATTTCAGAAAAAATATACCCGTGCGACTAAAAAACATTATTTAACAGAACATACAATATGTTTCATTTTTTTTTTTTTTTTTAAACATATTTTCTCTGCTTTTTTTTTTTTTTTTTTCTTACAATAAATAAATAAGGCTGATAATTTTTTAAAATAATTCTTCTTATAAAAATGTTTCTACACTTTGAAATCTATTCATTTATGCATTATGTTTCCTTCCGTTTAAGAATTAAAAAAAGAAACAGTGGCATTTTTCCATTCATTATCAGCAATTGTCTAAAGTCAGTTTTAGGATAAAGATATTTAAACCTTTTTTATTTTATCTACTTATTTAAGGCATAACAAAAATGACTTCAAAGTAAAAAAGTTTCTTTATAATTCGAGACAGGTAATAGAATTCTTTTAAACTGTTTACTTTTGAAATAAACTTATTTCACGAGATTTCATTTCAAAAGAAATATAAATTTTATTAAGAGAACTTTCCTTCTATTTAATGTATTATTTTGATATTTTGCTTTTCACTACTTTTGTTTTCTTTTAAATTTAAACTTTTATTTTCTACTTTACTCAGCTACTGTTTTTATGTTGATCTGTATCATACAACAAGTATTCAGATTAAACACAACTGAAAGCTTCTTTTTATGTTTAAAAGTACATATTGTTTGATGTAAAATACGAAATTGCGTATTTTACATATAACGTTTTAAAAGGAAGATTATATATATATATATGTATATATATATATATATATATATATATATATATATATATATTTACAGTATTTTAAGATTATTCAGTTTGCACAAATTAGTTTTTTTTGTTTGTTTTTTTTAGACACAGACATACATACACACACACACACATATAGATAGATAGATAGATAGATTTTTAGTAAAAACGAGAAGAAAAATTATGTATTATCTAATTAAAAATTTGATATAACTAAATAAATTGAAGTAATTCTTAAAATTTCACAAAATATCATGATGTTAAAATTTAGGTTAATTTAGCAGCAAACAATTATTTAAAAAATTTGATGTTAAATATTAAGCACTACTAAAATTGTAAAATGTAGCACCGACTTATATATAAATATACACTCATGTTTGGGAAAATTGCAACACCATGAAGGGATTATTCAAATTGAAACAAACTTACAGGAAATGTAAAGTGAGGTAAGACATGCAAATGATTAGAATTACAAAGCGATTGCGCATGCGGGGAACGAGCACCGACTCCTTATCCGTCGCCTGTTCTAGGTATATAAAGGACTGTAAAGACGTGTTTAAAAATGTTTATCGTCCTCTGTCTGCGGAAAGCGTTTCATTGGTGGTCAATATGCCTCGTAAAAAACGGAGGGTGCCATACCAACAGCTAAAGGAGTTCTTACGAGACCGCTTTGTTGACACGCGAGAGGGGGGATTTTCGTATCGAGAAATCGCAGTCCACATGCAGTGTAAAACCACAACAGTGATGCGTGTTTAGAAGAAATGGACAGAGGGGAACCAAACAAGCCAAAAACCTAGTAGTGGGGCACGCAATAGAACAACGGCACGAAGCGTCAGACACCTCATCCTCATGGCTGTGAGGGTCCGTACAGCGTCCTCTCGTGTGTTAGAACAACGGTGCAGAACGGCTACAGGTGTTTTGTTGTCTATCTCCACGGTACGTCACTGTTTGCTGCAGCATGAACTGTGTGCAAGGCTTCCTTTGCGCAGGATTCCACTCTTTCTGAATTACAGACGCCTGCGACTTCAATGGGCTCATCAATACAACACGGGGCGTGCCCAGTGGCTATGAATTGTTTTCTTCGATGATTCTCCCTGCAATCTGGAGTACAATGATGGCAGAGTACGCGTTAAACGTTACGGGAGGGGACGTCTGCTCCCACAGTGTGTTATCCAGCATCATAATGCACAAACGCCTAGCATCATGGTGTGGGGAGCTAATGGGTATAATTATCGATGACATCTAGTGCACATTGCAGACAACCGCAACAGTGATCGCTACATAAGGGAAATTTTGGAGCCAGAGGTTCGACGCATCCCAGGTGCTGTACGTTTCCCAGACTGCACAAACCTTCTTCAGTGCACAACAGGTTTCGCTTCTTCCATGGCCTGCTTATTCCCCGTATATGTCACTCATCGTGTATGTCTGGGATTTCATTGTTCGGTGACTCGCTCGTACAACTGGTGGGACGCACAGTAAGATTGAACTTTGGCGTCAAGTCGAAGCCATCTGGGATGCCATCCCCCAGGATTACATTCAGAACCTGTATGATTCAATGCCACGACATGTAGAGGCTCTCATCGCTCATCGCGGCTGATACACAAAGCACTGATTTCAGGCGTTCTTTTGTTTTATTTGTCTTGTACATTTGATCGTTTATTTGTGTTACTACCAGTAATATGTGGAACAAATTTCATTGATTTCTGACAATTGTTTCATGGTGTTGCAGTTTTCACAAACATGAGTGCATTCTACTTATTTAGATTTACATAGGATTTTATAAATTTGTGAATTATTGCTTTGCATATTCTTTCATATTTTTTATTTTTACTTTAAATTCTCATATACCCCCAAAATTTTAAAATGCACATATGCCATTATTAATTATGCTTTTGAATATTATGATCATTTAAGTTATTTGGATAACTATATTCCTACAAACTATTTGTCTTTTAATCAGTTTTATGATGAAAAAAAAAAAAAAAAAAAAAAACATTTGTTTCCATAATTATTCAGTAATCATTTCAGTACAGTACTGCATTAATATTTGGAATTTTCTTGCTAGGAACTCTAAAAACCGAGTAATCCGAAATTTAAAGAAAAAAAATATTATTAAAAATTATTGACCGTATTTCCTTATATGTTTTACTGAAATGCGCAAAAAAGCATGGAAAAAATATTCGTTACACTTTCAGAGACGGCGATATTCGCAATATCAACTCGCATTTTAAACAGATGCCTCTTCCCAAATGACGCCATATTGCGACTGGAATGCTGATTGATCTGACTTTAGCGTGTTGCGTATGATAACAGGTGTTAAGGTGATTATAATTAAAGTTACGATTTCAAAACGCTATAATTTTAAAACTACCCATTAGAGAGATTTGATATTTCACCAGAATAATCGCGAAGCAATGAAATTTTGTTTGGCAAAAGAAAAAAAAAAAAAAAATAGTTCCAAAATGTGCCGTTAATTATCCGTAAAGTATTTGTTTCATGAAGATCCTTTTTTTCTCTTTTCATTATGACTGTTTCCGCTGTAAACACGTTTTCTTGTCTTTTTGCTGAAAAAAAATTATTCCCTTGAAGTCTATTGTTTTTTGCTATTCCATTGTGTTGCCAACGACATTCCTGTGTTTAATGAATCCATTTAAGTGTTTCCCCTGACATTACCCTGAAAACGCCATCTATAGGAACTTGTTGGAACTACTTTTTTCCTCCCCCAAGAAAAAGAGGAGCTTTATGAAACAAATACTTTACGATAATTAATGGCACATTTTGGAACATTTATTTTTTATTTTTATTTATTTATTTTTTGTCAAACAAAATTTCATTGCCTTGCGATTGCTCTGGTAAAATATTAAAACGCTCTGATGGGCGTTTTAAAATAATAGAGTTTTGAAATCGTAACTTTGATTATAATCACACTGTATTTAATTTAAACATTTATTTCTTATTACTGCTGGTAATGGTGGTTCACGGAATGATTACTGCCATTCATGACACTTATCTCGAATATTTATAGCTCTAGTTCCATTGTTAAATGTACTGCATCACTGTAAAAAAGATAATTTTATTATTAAAACCGCCACCTGAAGAAGAAAAAGTAAACAAATCTTTTGTTGAGTTGAAAGAAAAAAAAAACAAAAAAAAAAAAAACTCATATTTCTCTGCATGTCGACAAAAACTGCACAATGGTACGGTCAATACGATTTGAATATATATATATATATATATGATCCAGAAGTCCCAAATATATAAATATATATATATATATATGTATATATCGCCCGGTTAAAGTGGTAATTCTTAACATAAGTCTAGATAGTTTATGAAACATCATTTTCTCTGTTTCTATTTAAGTTAGAAATTGTTTATAGGTTAAGTAGATTGCTATTTATCATTTTTTAATACAAAAAATATATATATATTATTTGTAAGATTTTTTTTTTTTTTTTGGAATGTCTAACTATTAAGGGACCTGAGCGCATACATATAGCATAATTATATTTCAAAATTATTACTGTAAAAAGAATATCACAGACTAATTCATTTTAGTAAAATTAGAAGAATTTCGAAAAATCTATTCTATTTTATTTTGCTTATTTTTGTTTACGGCGTAAGTTAGCCTTGTAGGTTCTTTGATGTTCTTTGTAGACTTCTTTGTATGTTTCTTTTGACCGTTTTTTTTTTTTTTTTTTTTTTTTTTTTCTTTTCTTGTGTGTGTGTGTGTGTGTAGGTATGTATAGTCCTATTCCAAAACAAACAGGAATTATTATTATGTTCATTTTTTTTTTTCAAAATTGCACTGAATATCCAAAATTACTTTTAGCACACTTGGCACTAAAGTGTAACGCATTTGTAAAATTTGTACATGAATTTAAATTTAAGAACAGTTACAGTAAAGTACTTTAACAGGGGCTAGAAATACTTAAAACTGCATCATTCAGATGATTCCATACAAAATACTTTCAGTCTGGTTTTAATTTAAAGATGAAAGTATTGCAGAATTAAAAAAATTTTTAAAAGTTTTTTTTTATTTCATTTCATTTTTTAATGATTTGCGAAATGAAATTTTAATTTGGTATAAAAACTGTTTAAAAAAATGTATATATATATATATATATATATATATATATATATATATATTATGGAACGAATTTTAGAAAATTTCAAATTTATAATGTAATAAAAATTGTATTTTCCAATAAAATATTTTTAAGTTTTATTTCTCAATAATTTCTCGAAATAAGAAAGTAAATAAAAAATAGTATGTTGTGGCCACCACAAGACTTTCTTCTATATTTTCCTATACAAATTCACTGAGTAAAAAAATATTTTATTAAAATATTATTAAAAAAAAAAAAAAAAAAAAATTATCTTCCATGATAATGCAGACGATTTCCATATTAGAAAAGTAGTATAACACTAAATATCCAAAAAAGAAAAAAAAGTCAGTCCATTTTATTCTCAATATATAAAAAAAAAAAAAAAGTTTTTTTTCGTTAAAAGTTTAAAAAATCAATAACATTGTTTTAAATTATCACACATCTATAGTTCAACCATTCGTTTTAAAGATATTGACGAGACCATTCGAAAGATACCCATCTTTAAAATTTACTCCCCCGGGGGGTGTTCCCCCCCAGGGGGGAAGCGATGCCCCCACACGCATAATTTTTTTCTTCCTAGTTAACTACTACCATTATCAATAATTCATATTAATTTTACAATCACAAGTTTAAAATAAATCTCATTATGTTTATTTATACGAAATTTTGTCCTATACTGCCATGTTAAAAAGTTAGAAAAAATGCGATCAGAGCGCTACCTGTTGAGCGATTGATCCCCAAATCTAATCAGCACCAGTTTATGTCAGGGTGCAACTAAATACCAAGGTTGGTTAAATTTCATTCATTGGTTCGTGAGATACAGTGGACACAATATTCGTGATGCACACACACAGACACACAGGCAGACAGACAGACATTTTCTAAAAACTATCAATTCGTATTCAGGACATCCCAAAACGTGTAAAAAACGTGTAAATTCATAAAAAAACAGAGGTCGAAAAGTTTCACGAATCCAATACTTTCTCTATATTACATGTAGAAGAAAGTAATAACTCTTAGATATTTTTCAGTTTCTTCAAGTGTTTTTATACAGTCGATTGCAAAATTATTCGAGCACTAGCAATAATCCTTGCTAAAAAAAAGTACACTTAATACAGCTTTGTTAAATAAATCCTTGTCGAGTCATGTTCTTAATCAGTCTAAGAACATGATTCGAGAAGGATTTACTTAGCAAAACAGTCTTAAGTGTACTTTTTAAATATAGGAATTATTGGCTAGTGCTCGAATAATTTTGCAGCCGACTGTACATACATACATGCATACATATATATATTCAAGATCGGTTAAATTTGATTTATTCGTTAGTTTGATATATACACTGTGTTTTAAAAACGAGCTCACAGACAGACATTTAAAAAAAGGAAAGCTAAATAGTGTCCAGACATCACAAAAAGAGTAAGGACATTAAAGTCTGAGGGCCTAAAATATTTATTTACTTATTAAAAATTCCTTCATAATTAGATAATCGTAATATAATCTGATGCTAGTATTTTGGTATTAATGTACTCTAATATGTTTAGCAAATATACAACATAAAGCAGAGAAAAAGTTCTAGTGCGGATGTACATTGGTTGATACAACAGACCAGTTGGTAAACCGCAAAAAAGTAAATAAATAAAATTAAATAAATAAATGAGAAGCACTAATTTCCAGATTGATTAAATGTTTAAAAAATACAAGTACTACATTATTTCTTAGAGTATACATTGATGTTTAAATAAATATTTGAGGTATTTAGGCTTGCATTTTTAATTTATTGTTTAAAATTAAATTTAACGTTAATTATTTTTAAATAATTCTTTTCATTTGGAAAATATAAATATACTGTTAAAAAAAAAAAAAAAAAAAAAAAAAAAAAACTTAAAATTTTTCCTTTCAAATATTATTAAAATAATTTATCTTAGAAATACCGAATCTTCCTAAAGAAAAAACAAGAAAACGTTTCCTTTTCAGAAAAGAAGGATAGAGTAAAAATTAATATATAAGACGAAAAATACTTTTGTTTGTTGCTAATTTATCTCGCAACATTATAAAATCTTTCAAAGTTTTCCTTTCTCATTTATGTCAACAACTATTTTTTTTTGATTATCTACGCTTTATACTGCGTAAAGAAAATACACGCATGTTCTGGCATTGTTGAAACACGGCGAAGTAAATATTTTATCGCGTGATATATGTTTATTTTAGAAAACTTATCGAATTTCATGTTCTGCAAATAAATTAATGAGCAATATCAAAAGAGGAAGTTTTTCCCATAATAATCTCAAAGCAAATTACAGCAAATTTAACTCACCTTTTCCATATATTAATCATAAATTTATTAAAATATCTGATATAATTGTGGATTTTAATTACTTAAGTGTTTTTATTAATTTCTATTTTTTAAGTACGTGAAATCAGCGAGCATCATTTGTATATACTTTGTAAATATGTACAATCTCTCATGCAATATGTGAATAAGCATGCACTGTCGCTCTGTATGCATGCGTACATAACTAAATGACGTACTGTAATTCAACGTCCACCTCAGCTCCATGCTGATTGCGAGCAGCATGTCTTTCCTCTGCAATCAATCCCAACTTCACCCAACCGGTGTGAAGAAACGCATATATACAGAATTACTCTTAAACTTACTAATATGAAGATTACATCGGCCCTCGTTTATTTTTAATAGAATGAAATATTTCTTATAAATATGGATTCATTCTTTAACTACCTGACACTTCTGTACTACCTTACACAGCTGTATTTTAATTTTCTTTTCCACTTTGCTCTTTTATAATGCATTAAAACCAAAATTATATTATCTTGATGTTAAAAAACATAATTATGTATTGGAACATATATGTAATGTATATTTAATCATTATATACAGAGTACCCCTAAATTCATGGGGCAAATTTTTAGAACAGGTAAAACACATATAAAGATTTTTTTTTTTTTTTTTTTTGTGTAGCAATATGGGGTCGGAAATGAAAAATGTAGGCGGAAAAACTAGAAATGCATCACACTTAAAAAAGTGAAAAAATGGGGGGGGGGGGTGTCAAAAATTCATAGAAAACAGCATGAAAAAAACCGCATAAACATATGTGAATCAAAAAAAAAAAAAAAAAAAAAAAACTAACACCAATCAAAAAATAAACGAAAAATAGACAAGAAATGGAAACTGAAGAGGAGGAACGGTGAGTTCAGGGCTCGCTGAAGATTTTCATTTCCGACCCCGTATTGCTATACAAAACATGCTTCTTTATATGTATTTTACCTAACTTTAAAGTTTCGCCCATGATATCAGGGACACCGTGTATATTATACATAACATTCAACTTTCATACACGCAAACAATTTTTAATTAAGATATTTTTAATTACAAGTGTTTTATGGGAGAAAAAAAAATACAGATCAGAGAACTGATATAGCCGTCGCGGCGGTCAGGAGGTTAAACCGATCTTACCGATTGTTAATATAGAAACTATTTCACATAAAGCACTTTAAAGAATCATTATATACTAAGAGACACTTTAAAACTCGCAGATAAAATCATTTAGTCTAGTTAAAACACTTATTTACAATAAAAATATGCATCCACGTTTTAAGCTTTGAACTATCAAATCATAATCACAAGAATTTATTTACCAAAAAGTTCTCAAAGTGTAGTTAATACATAATTTAATATAAATTATGGATGAGGTTGATTAGAAAGGACCAAAAATACGAAACGGCATTCAACAAGATGTCGTTTTTAAACAGATTGCATTATGAAATTGGAAAAGATTGGGTAGGTTAACAGGAAATTAATGTAATGTAATAGAACAATATTTGAGATGGAGATTTATCAAGATGATTACTCGAGAAAGAGATGCAGGAGAAGCTTACAGATGGAGATTGGAATAGATCGGCATAGAGATGAAATTTGAAGAACTTGCATAAGTAGAATTCGTAGAATCAGTACAACTTTATACTAGATGGATCTTGAGGGAAACTTTCGTAGAGATCTTTTAACAATGTAGTGTCGGCGGCAATACACCAAGAAGACAGTCAAAACGGTTGATCTTGTAAAAAAGAGTATTCTTGTTTTCTAAAAAGTGTACACTGAAAATAGTTTACCTTTGAGTCCTTAATTTACCTAATTTCAATTTAGTGAAAATAAACAATTAAATAAAGTAATCCAGATTTGTACTGACGTAGGTTACAATAAAACAATTAAAATTAGAGTTATCATTAAAATTAAAAATTTGCTTTTCTTCCATCCAATTAAAGCCACTGTTTCATTAACTCCCAAATTAAATTTCACTAATAGCCTTCCATTTTTTAATGAATTCCGCAACTTTAAATATATTTTTTGAAAATCTAAGGTTTCAGTCTCACTTAATTTTCATGTAACTGTAAAATAAGTAAGTGTAAATGACAGTGATCCTACTAGACCCACTGGCGGGATTTAAAAGATACCAATACAATTAAACACTAACAACTTTTATCATATTGCCAAGACAAAATGAAGTATCAGTAGAAGAATCCAAGAGCAGATTTGTAACGTCAATGAAGAAAGAAGTTCTGCTTTAGTTAATTTGATTTATAATAACCCTGGTTGAATACCTATAGGGCATATCAGAAAATAATTTCATTTTCACAAAAACGTCAAGAACTATTTATTTCCGAAGCCATTAATATTTTAGTATATCAAAGCGTAATTAATTATAAAGATTTAGCAACTTTACCAAAAATATGGTATTATTAAAAAAAAAAAAAAAAAAAAAAAAAAAAAAAAACAAGATAAATTATAAATTTTAATTTTTTTCTCAGTATATTTCTGTAGAAAACAAGAATAGTCTTTTCGCAAGAACAACCGTTTTGACTACGTTCCTGGTGTACTACCTCCAGCCCTACCTTTCTACAAAAGTTATACTAGAAGATCCATCTAGCATAAAGTTATACTGTCTTTTCGAATTCTACTTATGCAAGTTCCTTAAATATCACCTACACACCGACATATTCCAGTCTCCATCTATAGGCTTCTCCTTATCTCCTTTTCGAGCATCTTTTCTGCTGGTTCTCCGTCTCAAGTGCTGCTTTACTACAATATGTTATCTCCTTGTTAACCAACCCAGTTCTTTCAAATTTCCGCATTGACTTTTTAGTGAATGCGGTTTCGTATTTTTGGTACTCTACAATCAAGATTAACCTTATACATAACTATAGAATTTAAAACTCTATATTGGCTTCACTCCAAGAATTTTATTGTAAATGAAATGTGATCCTGTAGATGCTTTGATAGTTCAAAGCGAAAAACTCCGATGTATATTTTCATTGTAATTTTTTTAAATTAAATTAATTATTTTTTCTTATCTACATGTTTTTCAAGTGTCTCTTAGTACATAATACATATTACACCTGTTCTTAACCATTTTCTCTTTATGTATGTTAATGTCTTTTACTTTCAAGTATTATTTCTAAAATATTCAAACATCAACTTTTAATACAAATATAACTTGAAAAAAAAAGAAAAGAAAAAAAATAGCCATTTTAGAAATTTTCATATACTACAATACATACATCATACTGCCGTCTGAATATACAAATATTAAATATTTAGTAGAATATTGTAAATTATACAAAATATTTTTAACTGCACATGCGCAAGCATTAATAAAATCTGAGTTGCTTGATTATTTCCTAAAATGCATTAAGCTAATTGTATGAAGACCCCCTTCAAGCTATCGAAAAATTCAAAAAGTTATCGTCAATGGAATGAATCGAATTTTAGTTTCTCTAAAAAGAAAAACTAAGCGGGATATTACTCAACTATCTATTTTGATTCAGTCAATGATAATATAATGTCCGTTGATTGTAAATAAGTGTTGGGGAAACTACTAACAATCCCTTTCTTTTGAGAGAAATTAATATTCTGTAAATTAATTCTGTTGACGATAACTTTTTTTCAAATTTTTTATGATATCGGTATTTTCGTATAAGTAGCTCAACACATTTAACTAATAAATTGTCCAAATTAAATTTTGCTTAGGTTTAAGCATGCGCAGTCCAAAATTATTTAGTAAAAATGCTCATATTTTATTAAATATTTTACATTTTCATAATCAAATTTCAGTATGTTGTTTTTAAGGCAATGCGTCAAGTTTCTTATAGGTTGCTTTCCATTTAGTTTGCAACCCTCAATGTTATAATTAAAATAAAGGGAATTCCTTTCGCAATTATTTAAAGAAGCATTTATATATCCATGCATATATATGAACTAATCTCATTGAAATGAATACAAATAATTCTAAGAAGACGCCTCATAGTCACGTGCAACTTCTAGAAACCATTTCAAACCTGATGTTTTACTGAGGAACCCCAAACATTCATGTAAAAAAAAAATCTGCTTTCCGTTTTTCTTTTGTGGTAAAACTTTCACTCACATATTACGGAATACATCATATTTTTTACAGTCCTGAAATTTCAAGATGGCGCCATGGAAATTACAAGATATAAGATAAAATATATGAAATCAAAAATGTACTGTTATTTATGGAAAGATATTATATATTCGCTCAAAATATATTTTTTTCAAAGTTTACTGAGTTTTTTTTAGGACCCAAGAAAGAAAGTTTTTATGTATCCCTATGAACAGTGAATTATGTCAACACATGTAATTATTAAATACAATTCGAAATCTATCTAATATTTATTTTTTTATTGTCAATATTAATAAACGTGTCAATATAACAATGTGAAATGAATGTTTTCAATTTCGAGAGAAAAATGTAAAGTCAATTTACTGAGTTTTCAATTAATCAGGGTTTAATTTAGGATTTAAAACAAAGTTAGTATAAGAATAAAATTACTAAGTTATTTCCTCATCTTTCGTTTACTTATTTAAAAATTATTTTTTTAAATAAAACTGTGTTTGATTTAGAATAAAATTGTATTCTAAGCAGATTTCGAAGAAAACATTTTAAATGAAAAGATATTTACATGTTAACTTAAAACGATTTAAAATAACAGAGATAGTATAACAATTTTGAAAACTTAACGCGTTAATAAATATTTTAATTATTTAAGATTACAACTTGTATCTAAAGCAAATTATAACAAAGTACATTGTCATAAGCTTCGTCTTAAAATAAATTATACATTTCTGATATTAATAAATTAGTTAGTAATTAACTGGATATTTAAAAAAAATGTATTAAAAAAAATATAAGCTTGATTTTTTTTTTTTTTTTTTTTTTTTTTTTGTAAAATACATAATTAGATAAAAGATAAATATTGATACTAGTTCCTGATAAAATAGAAATGTAATGAACTGGAACTTTCCCACTGAATAACTGGATCGTTGTTAAATAAATAAAACAATTTGTTTAATTATTTTAACGATTGTAAGATTAGAGCATTTAACAATTGTAATATTAATTAAAATATCTTTTCCATACTTAAAATTTCTTAAATTATGTTTGTCGTTTCGAATGTCAACCGAATGTAAACAAAATATCCATTTAGTAAGAAAGTAAATAATGTAGGATACAGTTCCCGTCGCATATTAAAATCATATTCGTTCTGAGCCAAAGTGATTGTATTAAGCGGCTGATTTTTATATCCGGCGAACGTTCCTGCCCTTAAGTTCCCCCGAAAGTATTACTTCCCTGCATTTCCAAAGAATCTTCAAAAGGTAACGAATAATATAATTAGTAAACAATATTAATTAAATTTTGGTAGATAATTAACTAATTGTTTCTTCGATATAAGTAAATTAAACGCATTGTAAGTTCCTGTGCACTTTCGTTAGAGGAAAATCCTCATTACTTTACCCAAAGTTCACGCTGTCCTTATAAATTTAAAATCTTTCCTTTTAAACCTCATGAATTATAGTAATTTCAAAATAAGAACTAGAAATTATCTTCTAATAATTAGGAAAAAAAAATCATCTCAAATCAAATTTGTATTTTATTACTGCGCTTTGAAAAATACGTTCCTTGAAATTGTTACGGAGATATGTTGCGGGGCGTTTTTAATTTGTAATTGTGCTGCAAGTATAAAATCTTGAACAATTAACGATAACGGAGGGTTTGTTGTGCTTTAATTTATTTTCAATTAAATAAAAAAATTCACAATGTAAATTAAAAAAAAAAAAAAATATTTAGTGTGCATTAATTATATTTTTAAGTTTATAAACTGGCGATGCAGATTTTATTAAGCGGCGGCTGTAAAAGTAGTTTGCATTGATTTGATTCCGGACCTGGCGATTTGATCAGATTAAGCGGCTGATTTTATTAATCAGTGATTTTATTAAGCAGCGGTTACTGTATTTGCTTTTGCATAAATAATTCAATAAAGTCTTAATTTTATCGAAATTCAGTGGAAATGAATAATGTCATAAAACTTTTTTAATAATTCCTTTGTTATAATTCAACATTTTTTTTATTGGTAATTTTTTTATATTTTCTTGTTCCATACAGTATACATATATTTTCAATGCAGATGTTTAGTAATAAAACAAGTAATATAAAAAGAAAAATGTTGCTTCGAGAAGTTCATGAAATTTAACTTCTGATTTAAATTAATTTGATTTAAAATTTCAAGTTATTTTTCATAATATTGGTATGGGCATAAAAATGAGGAACAATTATTGAAAAGTTTAAATAAACGAAAATGTTACAATTTAAAAAATTATTATATGTAAGCACAATTACATATATTATAAATATATAACTCCAAAAACCATTGGTTTAAAATTAAATGTGTCAGTTAATCAACATTGCAAATGTTACTTGAGATTTGAAATTATAATTTAATAATTTATATGCTTATACACTTTGATTAACCATTGAAAAGTTCAGAAAAAGTATCGCAAGTAGTTTTATAAGATTAATAATTATAAGGTAAAAAAAATCTTTTATATACCATGTTTTTTAATTTTCTGTTGAATCATAGCTATAGAACTACATTATCAATTTATCAATGCGTATAAAATTTTTAAAATGATAACGACGTCAATTTTTTGAGATGCATAATTTAACTTTTTACAATTTTTTAACGTTCATGTTTAAATAATTGTATTTATTTTATAATGTATTATCGAAAGAAAATGAACACGTAAATTTATTTGGCAACAGTTAAATTAGAGCTAATATCTTAATAGCTATTTTTAAATCTATTAGGAGGTTATTATTTTCCTATTTTAATTAATTAAAAGAAAACTAATCAAAAATTCTATAATCGGGCTTCGAAGTATTGTGTTGTCATAGAGTTTTGAGCTATTCTGAAATTTTCAAATATCTATTAGGGAAGTCAGTTAAAAATCGATTGCAAGATTTTTACCGGACAAATTAAGTAACAAACAAAGAAACAAACACACAAGAATCGAAGTTAATAAAAACATGATAAAAAATATATTTTTGTAAAAAACTTGGAAATTTTTGAATACATTAAATTTCATATTAAATTTTACGTTGAAGAATTTTTCCTTTTTAAATAAGAAGTAGGGGGAAGAGAGGTAAGTATATAAACACGAGTATATAATCCAATCTCGCCTTACAACATACAGTCCTGCTAAAATGATTTAGAATAATTAGTGGATAATATCTCAGTTTATTTAATAGTATATAAAATATTTTATTTGAAATCAATGCTTCTTTTATATAAATTCAATCATTTAAAATAAAAGTCTGTTTCGCCAAAATATACATTTGAGTTTGCTCATTCACGTAAAAGCTTGAGAATATCAATTCTTTTATACTATTTAGAAAACTTAATTTAATAAAACAACGTCCTGTATAATTTAACACTTTGAACTTTTATTCTTAAATAAGAGTTCTTCCAAAATTCTTTAACGAGTAATATTACAAATATTAAGGTTATAGTGTTTGGCGGTGGTTTAGGAATTAAAGTTACGATTTCAAATCGCTATAATTTTAAAACTACTCATCAGAGCGATTTTATATTTTACCAGAGAAATAGTGAGGCAATAAAAATTTGTTTGGCAAGAAAAAAAAAAAAAAAAAAAAAAAAATCCAAAATGTGCCTTTAATTATCCGTAAAGTATTTGTTTCATGAAGCTACACTTTTTCTCTTTTCACTATGACTGTTTCCGCTGTAAACACGTATTCTTGTTTTTATGTTAAAACAATTGTAGTAAACCCTTGAAGTCTATTGTTTTCTGCTATTCCATTGTGTTGTTAACAACATTTCTGTGTTTAATGAGTTCATTTATGCGTTTACCCTAATATTACCCTGACAGCGTCATCTATAGGAACATGTTAGAACTACTTTTTTCCTCCCCCAAACAAAATTTCATTGCCTCACGATTGCTCTGGTAAAATATAAAATCGCTCTTATGGGTAATTTTAAAATTCTAGCTTTTTGAAATCGTAACTTTAATTATAATCACCCTGTACATCATGTGGTTCTCAGTCATGGGTTGAAATTTAGGGTCGAATTTTGAATCGAATGTGGGCCTAGGCTTTGGTGGAATCTATTCCTCTATGAGAAATATGTTAAAGGATTTTAGCCTGTAATTATTCCCGTTTCGCAGACAAAAACATGGAAAATTCTTAATGCCATGCCATCGAATAAATTATGTAACGAACACCGTCCATTCAATCGACCAGCTTCGAGAGCAGAACATCAGGGCAACTGAAGAGGCAGGTTATAAAAGGAGAATAAAATATATGTAAAAATGTAATAAAATTTAAGAGAAACACAGTATCTGTCTCGGATCGAAAGATTTAATCGCGACAGTTTACAAACATATAAAGTTGACACATGTCAGAGTGAAGGTAAAATCATCAGTGCATTGCATCTAAAAAGTTACACTTTTTCTTACATATTTCGCCTTTCATTAGGGAATTGTGCTTAATTATTTCTGTCTGAAAGAACATTTATAAGCTTTTAACATTTATTGTGTCTGTAAAACACACACATATTTGATTGCTCATGATGTTTTCATATTTGATAGTTAATTATCATATTTTTAATAAGCGCATTCTTGTTAAAGTACAATATAGTTTGATCATTTATAAAACATTATGTTGAAATAAGTATTATGAATATTATCGTACCTTTCTTAAATTTTATACTGGACTTTTTTTTTCACATTCTTTTTTAAATTATCAATATATTCTGTTATTAGAATTATCTATTAATTTTTTGGGATTTCTTGGATTATGGTGGCATTGCATTTTCAGTTTTGTTTATTGTTATCTTTGTTACAATACACTACACGCACACACACATACATACATATATATATATATATATATATATATATATATATATATATATATATATATATATATAACAAATAACAGAATAGCGTGTAAATATTAAACAAAGTAAAAGAGATAAATAAACTAAACTGAAAAATAATATGTATATACTTATATATATATATATATATTTCACTAATTGCTCTAGAAATATTTTCTTTACATAATAAGTTTCATCAGACCGTGAATAAAAAAATTACAATGTATTCCGAACGACTATATAAATATATGTATATATATATATATGAAATTATAATATATGTTTTCCGTCATAATAGTTGTAAATAAGTAACAAAAATAACTAAAGAAAAATTTACGAGAAAATTAATTAATGTGAAACAATTCATAAGTAATACCCACTGCAAAAACATGAAATAAATGATTTAAACTGTCAAAAATGCCCCATAGGACTTGAGACATATGCGTGGGGTTAAAGCATGCTTTTAATTGATCAAACTCTCCCCCTAGGCAGACAGTTTAATAAAAAAGCTCATATATGGCTAAATAAAAGATCGATAAAACGAAATGAATAAAAAAAATATGGAAAAGATAAAAACTTATATGGATTAGGCAGAAACTGATCAAACATTTACGTAAACAGTAGCATGTATTTCAAAACAACTCCAACAAGACAGCTAACCAGAATACAAAACAATCGAAAAATATAGATTACAACGCCATCTATATTAAATTAAAGAAATTAAAACAATAAATAAAGTTATTATAGTCACATATAATCGAAAAATAAGATATATAGAAAAAGGAAAATTAAAAATTATTTATATTTCAAATGTTTTAAATATTTTTCTATAATATAACCATGTAAAAAATCTATAGGATAATCACTTTCACTAGCACTATTAAAGAAAAGCTGAATATTTTTAATTTTGTCATTAGAAATTAATCTTTTATTACGTTTAAGATAGTTTAAAATGATATTTCTGTAGATAAGTTTACTAATGTTAGAGCTCCAATGAATTAATTTAATCACATTAAAATTAAAATTATTTCTTTTATTAAAAATAGTTGTAATCATTTCATGATCCACAATATCTATATCCAAGTCCGATATATATATATATATATATATATATATATATATATATATATATATACATAAATATATATATACGTAGGAATCGTGATCCAAATCCTATAAGCGGAATTAACATTCCACCGTTAAATTGCAAAACGAAATAGAGAGAGAGAGAGAGAGACTAAATATAACTAATACGAAATTCTAACCATTAACAGTACAAAATGTCTCCAAGCCAGTACTCAAATATGTGATTTTTTTTCTTTTATTGCCCCTTTACTCTGTCATCTGTTAGCTATCTGACCTGCAAAATTTTATCAAATAAAAGTTAGAAATTTTATTTATGTCATCTGTTTTGAGAACATAGATCAAATTCTATTTACTTTCTGTTTACTTATTATTTGGATATATAATTTTTCTTAATATTTTTTAAAATTTGTCGAAAATTAAATTCTTTAACTATTCTTTTGCAATTTGTTCTTTTAAAGTTAACGTTAAAAAAAAAAAAAAAAAAAACTCTTAATTCTTATAAAAAATGTAACAACTAAAATTATCAAATTTCTTATTTAGCGAGTTGTATGGGTGAAATATCAATTGAAATTGCTCAGATGTTATAGTGTTTTTAGGTTAACTCAAGTGCTTGAACTATTATATGGTAACGTTTCCCTCTTAAAAATGAATTCTGATAATCAAGATTAAATAGGCACTCCAGATTAAAGTCGTCTGCTAAGCATTTCGATACAAAACATTTTATCGCGTTTATATTAGTGCTTATATATATAACTTGAGCAAAGTTAAAAAGAGTTTTTAAACTCAGTTCTTCTCATCATTCTCCCCTACTTCTCTGATCTCATTTTATTACGAATATCTTTTACAAGCTTCTAAAAAGCTGTATTAATGTCATTAAAATATACTTCTTTATTTCTTTATCCCGTATATATATATATAAATATACTTGTCAACCTAACCCGGAAAATTGTTAGTCCCGCCCCTTTCCGCCTATTTTTTGTGAAATTGTTGTCGTTTTATGGTTGTTCGAATAAATCAAATAAATATAGAAAATGACGTGAAAGAAAATATCATGTACGCCACATATAGTGTTGTTCCAATGTAACCGGGATTCAAATATAAAATGGCTACTTCAATTTTTTCAACAATGTCCGTTTCGAAACTGTCATCTGATAAGCACCCAAATGGAAGCCCACTGGTAATCTATTGTCACAGGCAATAGGGACAGACAGCCGAGAGTCTGAGTGAGTCGCTGCCTACACCAGTCTTTTTTAGAGTAATTTTCTTCTTATTTAATCGTAAATATATTTGAAGAGAATTTCTCTAAAAATTAAGTGGTGTACAAAAAGGGACGGGAACTAGCAATCTTCCGAGTTAGCTTGGCAAGTATGTATATATACATATATCACACTTGCGTACGTCGCACAGACAACGATGTTGTGTAAAGGACAGAGAATAGCAACGTCACAACCAAAAACTTTTATTCGAGTGCCATTTTAATTTAATAATGGTCGTATAATTAAATGCTACTGAATGTACACATAACTATAACAAAGTTTCTTCTAAAATATTAAAAATCTGCTAAATAATTCATTTCTTCTTTTAGATATACTTTCATATTTAAATATAGAAATTAAATTAAGTATGAAAATACACGATGACATTTAACGCGTCTTGACCTTCGAGTTTGCGTAATTCTCACTGAAGACTCAAAGAAGATAATACAGATGATGTGATACAGATACAGAATACCGAATTTGGATTTCCTTCTTCTGTTTGTTCAACAGGTATGCTGATAAAAGGCACATACAGAAATCATCCGCTAAAAACTTGTTTTTAGGTTTCAGTTAACATCAAAACGTGTTGCTGAAACAACAACTAAATTTCAAAATGTTGACCATAAAAAATACTTTTTTTACGATGTATATGAGTAAGAGAAAGAAAGAAGAGAGAAATCATGCTAAGTCTTTAACCGATCATTGCGTAGTCGTAACATGCGTATACATCTCTCTCTCTCTCTCTCTCTGTGTGTCTTTCTAATATATATATATATATATATATATATATATATATATATATATATATATATATATATATATATATATATATATATAATAAAAAAAGAAATGAAGAAATTTTAAATTCTTAAAATCACCTAACACTTTATAACATCGAACATAATTAGGCTTAATGTACCTGGGATAAGTGTAGAACTGATCGATTATATATATATATATATATATATATATATAACTATAGCAGTTAAATACACAGAACTTTATTTTCTTGTATACAACGCTATCAAATTTCACATAATATCTCGTAATATTTATTAGAATATACATAATAAAATATTTTTTTAACTTAATAGTGTGTAAAATAATCTAACTGAGAAAATTTAAGTTAAAGCCTTAGAAAAAATGTATGAATCGATGGCAGTTTATTTTAACTGTATTTTATACAATGATCATCCTTTCATGCATCGATAATAAGATGTGATATAATGACTCTGGCAATATATTGAATTTCCATAGTTAAAAGACTTTTAAATGTACTATTTCGCATTTGTATGGTCTTCTGTTCAAGTCTCAAAATACTTGACTACAGAATTTTAACACGAGGAAGTTATTTATAAAATGAATTCAAGCAGAAAGATCATTATGACTGCAGAGAAAATTATAATTCGTGATTTGTTGTAATTCTAATAGTCTTAAGTTGGCAAGTTTGTAAATAAGACGATGAAATTTATTTTAATGAGCATATATTCGTTACAGCAATAGATATTGAAATGATCTATTATAATATTCATATTATATTTGGAAGAATTATTTCTACGCGTGTTGTACTACTGTAAAATTAAAACTTGATTAGATTGCATTTTCTAGGACTTAGAAATATTTCAGATCAGTTTGAAAAAGTAGATAAACAAATATTTTATTTAAAAGAGAATAGTTTTAAAAAGAGCCGTATGTATATTATTATATATTATTGTTTATGTTAGCAACTAATTTGAAAAATCATTCTAAATGTTCAATTATATATGTAAATAATAATATACTGATGCAGAAAATGATACTCACGGTATAATTCAACGAAAGGGCTTTTATAAGTTAAAACCTATTTTTATTATTTATTTTTTATTTTCCACGAATAATCGAATCAGCTCGGTTATTGTCATAAATTCATTTTGAAAAACCAATTTTTGCTTACGAGATATAAACAAGGGTCCTACTATCGTCCCATTTTTGACACTTTCAAGGATGAGACATTTGCGATTCTTTGCTACCAGTATTTTCAAACAGAAATCTTTATCGTGTTTTAATAGTAATGTGTTGTGATTAAATAAGATAGAGAAAGTTGCACATTAATAATAGATTAAAAAAAAAAAAAAAAAGGACGAAAACTTTTCATTCCTGAAAATGTTTTACCGAGGAATGCGACCCCTACACTGAGTTAAAAAAATGTACCGCTCTTATCCAGAACGAATAAGTAGTCCTTTTCTGAATCCATCCCTTAAATAGCAATATAGATTTATGTGTATAAGTTAAACAAATAACTTGTACAGACAAAATGATCGAGAATTTTTAATCTACACTTTTCTAGATGTTCAAACAACATTATGAATTAAAAACATAAGCGATTTTATTTACGAGACAAAACTTAAGTTAAAATGCATTTAAGAACAAAATATACATATAAAAATAATTAAAATCTATAATTTCTTGTTGAACGCACTTCGAATTAATCTAACATTTTTCAAACTTCTATTTATCGTAAGGACACTTTTACAGGTCAATATCTAAATTTTCATTCTGCTAATCCTAATTCTCATAAAATTGAAGTTTTCCGAACTTTGGTCAAAAGAGCTTTTTAGTTATGCAGTAACGAGATACTTTTTAAGCTGGAAATTAAAAGAATTTTTCAGGATTTAATAAATAACGATTATCCTCTTAATTGGTTAAAACTAATTTATCATGAAAAAATTATCCGCATCCCCACTCCTTTATTTATTCCTGCAATTTCCCCTCTCCTCCAATGTAAATGAAAATTTCACTAATTAATAAGAAAAATTATATTTCTATGCCATATTTTGGTTTTCCTTCAGAATTTATTTCTAAATTATTTAAACCACATAATATTTATACTGCTTTTCAGCCGATTAAACAATTAAAAAACATTTTGTTTAACTTTAAACCCATAACTCCTTCTCTGGATCTAACTGGCGTAATATATTTAATTCCTTGTAAAAATTGTAAATATGTCTATATAGGTGAAACTGACCATACAGGAAAAATTAGACAACAGGAGCACAGACGATCCTTTAAAAATTGCAACCAAAATTCTAAAATTGTTATCTATTCAATAGAAACCCATCACATTCCTGACTTCGATAATATAAAAGTTCTAAATTCTGGTTTTGATAATTACAAATCACGTATTTTCCTTGAGAGCTGGCACACTGTCAGCCATCTCCACACTATCAATGAAGCATGCGCACTGGCTCCTCAATATTCTGTACTTCTATAAATTCCTTGGGTATCCATGTAATGCTTGCATATTATGTTGTAATTGATACTGATGAGGAAACCCGGATGGGTTTCGAAACGTCTAGATTTTAATTATTTTTATATGTATATTTTGTTTTTAAATGTATTTTAACTTAAATTTTGTCTCGTAAATAAAATAGTTTTTGTTTTTCCCAAATTCTTATGTACTTACTGTCATTCACTACGGTATGTTTGTGAATCTCAACCAAATAAAAATTGTGCCTCTATTTTAAGGTAAATACAAGTTTTTTCATTTGTCTCTCCATGGCTCAGTTGGTAAGAGCGGCATGTTAGTGTTCCAGTGGTCCCGCGTTCGATACCTTGAATGTCCGGAGTGTTAATTTTGCAGCCAATTAGTAGAAAAGATGTCAGTTGATAAAAGAAAATTTATCGTTGACTACACAGTATTCTAAGAATTTTTGAAGAGTTTTTTTTAAGAAGCCTTTGTCTTACATCTCTTTTTAGAAGCAAAAAAGAGTTTTTTGTGGACTACAAGCGCCCTCTATTGGGCGGAATATTCACTAAAATGTCAATTAAACAATTAACAATAGAAAATAAAAATGATTAGGAAAAACACATAAACATTAACCATATCAGTAAAATGTTAAGTTATAATATAAAAAAATAATGATAAACTAAAATAATAATAAAAAGGTGCCTCAAACGAATAATTAAATTGCAGATATTGGCCCTTAATCAGAAAATGAAATCCCAAAACTTATAGGCAATCTTGTGGTGCTGCCATCTGCTGTGAATTTTAAGAAATAATTTCTCATATCTTAACACAGTTCAGATTTCCCCAATTATGGTTAATAAACAAAAAAGTTCCTTTTTTTTTTTTTCAAATTAAATTTTATTCTACCTTTGAAAACATTTACATGATACGCTATAATAAGAATTTGGGTTTTAAAAGGTTTTTTTAAATAGATTATTAATATATATAATTGAGACGGTTTGATGTTTGTGTACGTTAAATATGAATGTTATAAATATTACAAATATTTTATATTGCGAGAAATTCTCGCTTCATTTTCTAGAACTGGGTTATAAAACAAAATTATTGTTACTATAACTTGTCTCATGTGTTCGAATTTATTTACAGATATTATTAAATGAAACTGACTCCATGATAACATAAGAAAAAAAATTTAGAATTGTAACAGGAATTTTTAGGTCTTAATATCTAAGGGAACAAGAATTTATAAGGATGATATGAACTATTTTTACTAGAGCCATAATTTAGATCCCAGGTGCCAGTCACATAGTTTTTTCTCAGTATAGGTGTAAATGGTGGTGAGATTTACCGACACGTATGTTCATTTTTAATTGCTTGCTATTGAAAATATCAAATTAAAAATTTAAGAATAATGAATACAATAATTCAAGGTAATACATATGCACGTGCATTGAATAATTTTAGAAGATGTAGAATATTTTGCGCTAAACTTTAATCTGTAAAGCATTAGAAATAATTCAGACAAATATCAAATACAATAAATCTTAAACAAAAAATAATAATAATAATAATTCTTGTATTCAAACAAAATTAACTTTAAACATCATCATAAAACTTCGTTATTAAACCATCTATCTAGCTATGAAGGGATTTAAATTTACATTTACAACATAAAAGTACACTACAGCCCAGTATACTATACATATTATAAACTGCTTTTGGACACAGGTTAGTTTTTGACGAAACGTCAGTGGAGGCCTCCATGTAAGGAATAAAAAAAGAATTTGAGTTTCTGTGTGTTTGTGAGTACCGTGATAATGATCCGATTAACTTGTAAATTGGTGCACCTTGGTGTTAAAAAAATGCAACTTTGCTGCCAGAAATTCTCTGTAACTAGAGAAAAATACGTTTTGTCAACGTAATTTTTCCCTTATTTACAATTTTTTTCTCAAATTACCGAGAATTTCTGTAAAGTCGGAAATTATCGAAAAATTACGTTGACAAAACGTATTTTTCTGTTATTACAGACAATTTCTGGCAGCAAAGTTGCATTTTTTTAACGTTGATGTTCATGGGCCCTATAGAATTAGCTGTATAGTTTTGGGTGCATATTCTGTTTGTGGTTTGTGTACAGGGACACACCAAAGAATTTGTTATCATTACAGCATATCGGAAGAATTTTATTTAAACGCATTTTAACGTGATTACACTACATCCAACAAAATAAAATTGCTATACATTATTGCAATGCTATAAAAGTACGTTTTCTGAAGAAAAATGTATGTTTAGAGTCAAAATTAGTGCACAGGACTTACAAAAATGTTTCGGCAATGTCCCATAAAGATCCAAAATACATCAAATTTCAAACAATTATTCGTGAGCTACATAAATAAGTGATATATATATATATACATATATAATAGTGTATATAATATTTATAGCTCGTTTACAGGGATACATAAAATCGTTTCGTTACTTTAGAGTCTATGGGCAGATTTTAATTTAAGCACATTTTAGCGCGTTTCTGCAGTCTTCAACATAATGGAATTAACAAGCATTATAAAGAAGCTTAAAATCATGTATTCTATATGAAAAATGTTTGTATATAGACTAACTGATTTTTTTTTACAGGACCACACAAATGAATTCCGATGACTTTCTGTATTCATCCAAATGATTTAAATTATTTTTTTTTAAATAATTATGTGTGAGATGAATTAGTTGTACACTCTTCGTTGGTGCATATAAAAACTGTGGCTCGTATACAGGGGCACACAAAAGAATTTCATGCCATTAAGGTTTATAAGTGCATTTTATTATGTTTACATTCTATTAAACATAATGAAATAAATATATATGCTATTAGAATGTCTAAAAGTATGGTTTCTGTTGAAAATGGTAATCATGAAATCAGTTATTAGTTTACAAGGCTACACTAAAATTAAATTCAAAAAGTAATGCAATGATTTGGCATCAAATTTGTTACACCTATTTATGAGTTAGAAGGAATTAACACAAGGCTGTGAGTTAGTCGGTTATATATATGTACAGATAGATACAGACAGAGAGATGCAACGGAGAGTTCAGTGGATCGGTAACCCCCTAAGAAATATATCTTTATTTATTGAGTAAATTATATATATATATATATATATATATATATATATATATATATATATATATATATATATATATAATTATCTTAAATAACACGGAATAAATAAAAATTATCTACTGAATAATGAGCGATGCAGATAGGACGTTGAAGCTTCTGGTCTGAAGATCTACTAGTATATTTTTTTGGTTACACAAACAAATTAGATATTTAACAATATTCCAGTAAGAGTAAATTAAGCCATAAGTCCTAAAAACTTATAAAAGATACTACACATGACAGAATAAAATAAATAAATAAATAAATAAATAAATAAATAAGTCGATCAAATCGTTTTTCAAATTCCTAGATCTAAAATATTTTTTGAACATACTGTAACTATTAAATAATCTATTCCGGAGTACTGATAGTACCCACCTTTTTGTGAATATTTCTTGTAAAGAAATTTTCTTAGATATGCAATTACGATGAAACTGGAGTGTTAGGATTGACACCAATTGACTGAACTAATGACAATGGTACTAAAGTTGAGTACCCCCCCGTGAGGGTTTTTTCTAAAGGTACCTAGGCCATATTTACGCAAGTTTCGGAGGAAACCACGAGAAATTCCGAACGATTAGGGTGGCAAGCGCGACCTGGGATCCCACAACGCACTTCACATCTACCATCTTGGAGGACAGAACCTCTCGGCAGCTGGTGGACCTACATAACTGAATTTAAGTGATATATTTTCATAGCTTCTTTATCTCTTAATTTTTCAGATGAAAAAAAAAAAAAAAAAGCTAACAATTTGCGTCTAGTGTCAGTTTTGATATTGATGTAGAAATTAAGACGCGTTTCTTAAGATAACTACTTCTGGAACCATACTTGTATGTCATTTTATGGAGAAAATGAAGTTGTCGTCACATATGTTTTTAATATCAATTCTTTCTGTTATTTCTTAAAACACCTAGAAAATGTTTATCCCCACCAGGAGCTGAATTCTGCTCTCGAATCTTGTAGGTGGAAGGATTTCAAATTTAGAAGAGCTTTCTCGGTATAGCAGTTTGTATGTTTTCTTGGTTTTCTCCAAAGTTAGCCTGATAGATCCACTTTATAAATAGCCAGGTATTCCTTTATGTTCACGTTCGCCATGTTGACATTTGATGATAATCCGTAGCACTAACATTGAAAGATATTTATATCTAAATTAAATCTGATGTTTTTTCCAATCTCATAATTTCCTTAATATTATAATGAAAACATCACATTAACATTATTAATCGAGCTGTATTTCAAATTTCAAAATATCTCTAAAATGTTGGGTACAGTTATTTTAAAAATATGTAATGTATAAAATACAAAACGTTTCTTATTTCTAAACCATATGTGTTGTTTTACATTTCCATATCTTGTAACGTACTTTTCTTTTTATAATATAAATTTCAGTTTGAAGACGAAATATATTTCTGAAATTTCAATTTTAGAAAAGAAATTTCTACAGTGAAAAAAAAAAAAAACACATATTCTTGAAAAATATTCAAAAATGCAATATTTTTATTAAATAACGACGATCATACGTCAGAAAATGCAAAAAGTATGAATGATTTATCTAAGCGCATACTCTAGAACGCATTTTTAAATTTTACCCTTTTCTCTTACTAATCTCATATTTATGACATTTAAATATATTTTTTGTCATATGTCCATCAGTATAAATTTACGAAAACAGAAATATGTATATTAGAGTTCCAATCCTGTAATTTAATAACATGAAAAATACAATATTTTGTTATATCATAAATATTAGTATTTAAAGTACTGTTAAGAATATCAATAACCAAATGCAAATATTTTTCACTGATTTTTCATAAGTTAGTTAAATTTAAATCTAAATCATCACGATAAAATATCAAAACTGGATTAGCATTAAAGTTGAGAAAAGAAATAATCACATCATTTATGTATCTTTATACTATATTATCTGAATCTTTCTGTGCAATATAATATTTTTCTGTATAATTATTAATCTATATTTAGTATCACATTCTATAACATTTTTCAACTTGTCATTTCCAGTAACTATGTGAATTATATTTAAATTTCCGGTGATCACATGCCCACGAAATATATATACATATATATATATATAATTTTTCTGTAGAAATATATTTTTTTATCTAATTTTATATATACAGTCATTTGCAAAAGTTTAAGACCAGTAGCCAATTTTCAGTATTTTAACACATTGCATCATTTACGCAGATTATTGTGTCATCTCAAATGCTCATTGAATCAGTCGCATTCTACTGCTGTAAATGAAGGTGGCCGGCACGTTTGTCGTCAGTTGTTTATTGGATTTTGTCGTAGACAGTGCTATTTTGTAATTATTGTAATGGGTAAATAACCTTCACTTACTGTTACAAAATGGTCAGAAATATTTACCGTATATAAAAATGGATTTTCTGAACGTCAAATAAGTTCGAGGGTAAATATAAGCAAGACGGCTGTGCATCAAGCTATTAGTAAATTTAAAATTTCGAGAAAATTTTCGGACCGTAAGAGAAACGGTTGCCCTAGAAAAACGAGTGCACTTAATGATCAGATCATGTGATAAGGATCGTCGCGTCGTACGAGATCCCAAGAACCTCCTGCAATACGATTAGACATTCTATGGCTGCAAAAGTCACCAATGTAAGTTTGAGTACTATTTAAAGACGTTTCGCCAAAGATTTTGGTTTATCATCCCATAAACCTGCAAGAAAACCTCGGCTTTCTCCAATTGTGAAAAAAAACGACACTTAAGGTCCACAAATTTTCCCGAAATTTTAAATTTACTAATAGCTTGATGCAGAGCTGTTTTGGTCACACTTACCCTCGAACTTATTTGACGTTCAGAAAGTCCAATTTTATGCAGGGTCAATATTTCTGACCTTTTTGTAACAGTAAGTGAAATGTTTTTTGCCCATTACAATAATTAAACAACAGCACATTTTTCTTCGAAAAAATGCAATAAACAACCTTCGATAAACGTGCCGGACACCTTTATTTATAGCAGTCGAATGCATTTGATGCAATCAGCAAATGCGAGGACGCAGTAATGTGTGCAAATGATGCAATGTGTTAAAATGCGGAAAATCGGCTACTATATAGCTTTGAACACTACTTCGTTAAATTACATTTTTACTATACCTTTACGAATGTGTATATTTAAGCTTCTTTCCTTTTGATGAGCAAAACCATTCATGAAATAAAACATAGTTATGATTTTAATAAACCTTAAAAAAATTGAGACATTCGGTTTTCTGTATTATTTTAATAGCCGACTACACAAATTAGTTCGTATATATTTCTGAATCATTTAAATGGTTTGGAAATAATTGTTTTTGCAGAATTGAAATAAAGTTTCAAATGTAATGTATTTTCAAAGAAGTATTTTATTTTTAGTATGAAATAAAGGATGTAGAATTATTTATTTTATTTTAAATTTATGCCAAAGTATTGTTAAACTATTCAGTGAAATATAGATTTAATAAATTAAAAAAAAAAAAAAAACATTGGTGTTTATTAAACAAATACATAACGTTAGGTAATAGTTTCAGTTGATAGGTATTACGATAAACATTTTAAACTTCCTTACGTTATTTTAAAAACTGTACAAATGTTTGTTATTTTAATATATATATATATATATATGTGTGTATATATAATGTATATATATATATATATATATATATATATATATATATTAACCCTACAAAATTGAGCAATGGTGGCTATTTTAAAATTGATTAATTATATGTATAATAACATTTTAGCTTAACGGCCCTCTTCACTCACCGTCGCCGGAAGCCCGAGCCAATGTTTTTCTATGGGGAAATTTTCTTTACAAATAACTTATTAACTAATACATATTTTTAAATTCTGTTTTCACATTCTGAAAGTTCACAACTGTTAAATTGACGCACCTTTTCTAAAAAATTATTTTTTTATTTTTTTATATTTTATTTTGAAGCTGTAAAATACGAATTTTCAATATGTGAAATTTTTTCATTTTGCAATTTCGAAATAAAATATTAAAAATTAAAAAAAATACATTTTTAAAAAATGTGCGTCAAGTTAACAGCTGGGAACTTTCAGAATGTGAAAACAGAATTTAAAAATATGTATTAGTTAATAAGTTATTTGTAAAGAAAATTTCCCCATAGAAAAACATTGGCTCGGGCTTCCGGCGGCGGTGAGTGAAGAGGGCCCTTAATTCTAAAATGTGGTTCTTATACCAATGCAACTTCTTGGAACAAAATTATCATAATTTTTTAAAAAAAAGTATATATATATATATATATAAATGATCCATATCTTGGTAATCTTAATAAACTTTAACCTTAATATTTTAGCATTTAATATATGCATGTCAATACCAACACAACAAAAATAAAACTCATAATAACACATTGCTAAAACTATCACAACAAGGTTGCGATACATGTTAGGATCCAATAAGAGACAAAAACAATTTAAATTACTTACGCCCACTTGAACAAAAACGGAAGAAAAAAATAGACCATTTAACATAAAGGCGGAGAAAGTATTTAAAGGACTTGAGAATAATAATTGGGAAAAAAAAAAGATTAATATTTGGAATAAAAAATGCTTAAAAAAGAAGTATGAACTCATCAGGGGACAAGTACTTCATAAAGCAGTGAAAGTTGCAACGATTTTGTAAAAAAAATATAGATAACAATAGCAAATTTATATTGTTCAGGTCCCAGTTGAGCAGCAAAACCATTTTGAATGAGAAATGAAATAAAGTATTAAATCAAATCATCAAGGAAACCAGTGAGAAAAATAGAATTAAATAGGTGTAATCACATGTAAAGCTATCAACCCAACATGGAGAAAAGGAAGTTGCCATCATGTTAATGAAATTTAAAATAAATTCTTTGCAAACTCGATTAATCGATAAAGAATTAACAACTCAGCATTTTCATTAACGATAAAATTCACAGTGTATGTGTAGATTAAGTTAGTTAAATTTAAATTTTTAATTTTAATTAAATCAATGAACTTTAAACCTTCATGGAAAAGAAAATTAATGACAGCTAATATTAATTCAGCAGTGAGCAAGCGCCATTTATCGTGTAGCTGGATAAACATTAATATGTCAGTTACATTAATTCGGGTTCATATATAGAGTAAATTTGACATGAAAATTAGTTTTTTAAACTGTATCCACATCTTTCTCAAAATAGTTTAGAGAGTTTACTTGTGGTGTCACTTTAAATTTTGTAAATTTTGATATTTGACGCTTTGGCTAAAATATAAAAATTAAAAACTTCCAGGCATGTACTGGTTGAATATAGCTTCCCCATTAAGTTGAGGTTTCATTTCTTGCATTTTCTACTGAATATTCCATTCGATACTCAAAATGATTTCTAAATAAGAAAGAAAACTCGAGTATGTACTTTTTTTTTTTTTTTTTTTTTTTTTTTTTTTTTTTACATAAAAATTAAATTTCATAAAGTAATTATCATTTGACTCATATGAATTAAATAGAATTATTTCATACGATTCAAATGCGGCAAAACGCTTCATGAGATTATAAAATGTATTTTTTTTTACGCTGATTTATTTAAAACTTTGTTACAGGAACCATCATAAATTTAAATTTTATGTTATAAAATTAAAACAACTTTTAAATATTAATGTTAGATTAAATGCATAATTAATGTTAGATTAAATACATATACAAAAACATCTCGAGAAAATGAAAAAATAATAATTTAAGATTTTATTAATATTCAGATTCTAAATGTTTAAGCTTTATTTCTAATAAAAATTTAAATTTTTAAAACTAGTGTAATTTTCTTTAATTATTATTATTATTATTATGATTATGATTATATACATATACACGACATTTTATTTTTGTATTGTTAAAGAAAATATAACACTGATAGTATTTAAAAATTGGTAGAATATTTTATAAAGAAATATATCTGTGTGTTATTATGAGAATTCTAGGCATGTATTTAAAAAACATATATTATAAAGGAATGATAATAAAAATTCTTAATAATGCTTCTTTTACTAAAATCGACTCAATGAAAAAAAACGTTTCAAAGAAGAAAAAAAAAAGTATGATAACATAAGCCTGAATTTCCTTTATCTTTTAAGGAAGCATATGATGGATGATAGTTAAATAATTTGCAACAAAAACTTTTTTTCCTCCTAATGTAAGATTATGAAGAATGAAATTTAATAAAAAGAACATGAAAGCGTGGAATAAATATTGCATTATTATTTTTGAGGAACATGAAAGGCGTAATAAATGCATAATTAAAAATATGTCAAATAAAGCATCATTATTATAAATATCGAAATTTAATATACATATATATATATATATAGTTACTTCATGTGTTTCATGTATTTCATATAATAAGTATTTTATATTTCGTTATTATTATAACTTCCCTGACTCTCACTGTTTCTTTAATATCGTACAGCAACCAACATTTGACTTTTTATGTCTAGATTGTTTTCTAAAGCATAAATATGAATTAATGTAATATATATATATATATATATATATATATATATATATATATATATATGTATGTATATGTATGTATATAAATGTATATATGTATAAAGTAGGTGCTCCCGTGATTGCCATGCTCCAGTAATTGCTCTATCCAGAAATAACTATTAAATAATAAAAATAATAAAATAATATATTTTACATAAAGAATTGAACAACTGGAGCATAGGGTGCTAATAACTGGTAAAATGAATAACTAGCAGTGTCAAACACTGGAAAATAGGGTGCCAATTACTAATAAAAGAAAAACTGGCAGTGTCAATTACTAGAACATTGAGTGGGTGCCAAATAAAAATTTAATATATATATATATATATATATATATATAATAATAATAATTGTTGTCAAATGTATATATGTTAACATATATGTGGTTCAAGATGTCTTTCATACCATATGTATTAACTTAAGATTTCTAAAAATATTTCCTGATGACTAGACCATTAAAAACATCAGAGATTGGTCTAAAAGTGTCAATCGCTGGTGCACTTACCCTATATATATATGTTTATATTCTTCAACCATGCGGTGTCCTCGTTATTTCTCAATTATTTCTCAGATTTAATGCATAATTATAAAATATCAATAAAATGTGCTTTAAGGAATTGATACAACTTGATATGGAAGTAATAAGATGGCTATAACTGGACATCATTTTTGACAAGTGAATAAACGATAAAGTTTAATAATTTTTAATTTTTATAAATTTGTTTACTTCATATTCCTAAATCACTTTACATTATAATGTACTCTTAAATAGCTTTACTTCATAAGCTTAACAAAAAAAAAAAAAAAAAAAAAGAACATTTAGATTTATTAACTTTAATGTTCTAGCCTAATTTCATAATCTTTCACCTTGTTACTTTTTAGAGCGTTTTATATTGTCTTGTAAAGTGGAACTCTTTTACTCCATTGCAAAGAGTTATCATAACATTTGAATTCTTACTAGACGGTAATGGAGGTATTTAAATTGAATTTATTATTCTTAATTATTGAAATTTATATACGTAAATTATAGCGCTATATGCTATGTTTTAGAAAATCACAAATTGTAAAAGAAAAAAAAAGTAGAAATTTAAGTTAAAAATACATTTTATTTTGTTAAAAAAGAGAGAGAGAGAGAGAGAGAGAGAGAGAACTGTAACGACTAATACAGCTTTTAACTGGTGGTTACATATTTTTCTGTTTTGCATACGGAAAATTTCTATCAAAACAGGATTTAACAGTACTAACTAGTTACACAAATTGTGCTTGCATAGCTAAGAGGTAGCAGTGTTGCGTAAAATGCGGTAGACCGTGGTTCGATCCGGACTGGTAAAACTACAGAATTTTAATTAATGCGAAAATTTCACAGTATGCTTTATGAAATAAATTGTTGTGTACTAATAAACTCCATATTTTTCTGTTACAGAAATTTTTTTGTCAACGTATTTTTCACATAGCATATTGATATTTTCTTGTAACTGCCCTACCAGGATTTTTTTTTATAATGAAATTGGTTTTATTTATTTATTTATTTATTTACAGTGATGATTCCCAGTATCCTGATTTTGAAATAATCTGTAGTATTTTGTAGAACTTAGCAGAATGTGTCTAGTCATACAGAACAATGTTAAATTTAATTATTAGGATTATGAATTACATGATTAACAATTTTTGTCTGATTTTCCGAATAGTTTGTTTTTGTATGTTAGCTATAGTGGGACATTATATTAAGAAAATACAAACATGTTCTTTCTTTTAGAAATCAAAATATTTTATTTAAAAGTGAAAAAAAAAAAAAAAAAAAAAAAAAAAAAAGAAAGAAAGAAAGAAAGAAAGAAAAATCACACTTTGAATGGTCATTATTATATGTTGTATATTCCGTATTTTATTTTATTGGAAAACTTTTATTGCAAGTATGAAAATAATTTTAAAAAGATATTTACACAGTTTTTAATTTTAATTTTTAATTTTAACTTTTCAACTTGTCAGACCTATCTACAAACAAATGAGAGTATGCGTATTGTTTTATACTATAAGAACAATTATTAAATAATAATAATAATAAAATAAAATAAAAAGTAAGTTATTTCCAATTTTTCTTAAATTTTCCGATTTTAAACATTATAAATAAAAATATATTTAGAATCGTACAAATGACTGTTGCACGTGATTTATGTTACTAACACGTAATATATAGTTTATGAAAAAACGAAGTTAATTTGATAATATGGCCTTTCTCACTTAGGATTCCCATTATCAAAATAATAAATAGCAAAAGAACATGAGCAACTTAGTTTAAAATTTACTTTAGAAATTTCAAACCTAAAATAATTGAAATTACTTATATTTTTGTCAAAACAAGTAAACATTTTTATTTAATTAATTAAATTACGAAAAAAAAAAAGAAAAAAAAAAAAAAAGAAATATTTCTTAAAATACATCTTAATCTCTTTTATATAGAGAACTTTTGAAAAACATAAAAATAAAACATGTGCTTTAATTATTTAATATAATTTTTTAATTACTTTTACTCACTTTTCGAAACACAAAACTTCGTGTTTTTAAAACTTCATGTTCATCTTCTTCAGAGCTTTCATCTGAGCTGTCCTCTAACGCCTCATGTCCTCTAACGCCTGTTTGTTTGGTCTCTGTTTCCTGGGTTTAGGCCCTTTTCCTGAACGTTTGTTTCTTCTTATCTTGAGAGACATCCTTTCTCTTGGCAGCACTTCTTTAGCAAGAAATTTTCTCTTTCTCCATCCCGTTCTGCCCCGCTCGTTAAAAAAAAAAAAAAAAAAAAAAAAAAAAGTCACTTGACTACCAATAACCCTTTACGTTTCGATCATTGCATCATGGTTTAATATATTTTAAAACATGACTGATTTAATGGAATTAAAGTTAATATGGAGCAAAATACGGAACGAAGACTTAACTTGCTTCGAAAATTTCTAAATATTACAGCAAGACACACAATTTTTAGTTAAAAGTTGCCAAAGTGATTTAATTAATTCCAGCAATCAGACAAACTCTACTCATCAATGTCCTACATGCAACTGAGTCTCCTGAAGCTTTGCCGTACTATTCTAGCGCCACTGGCTGGAAATAAATGCTGTATCCCGTTCTACCCCGGTTCCCTATTCCGCCCCGGTGTCCCCTAATGTATTCGGTAAAAAAATCGATATCGAGCTTTCCCCTGATTTACACGTTTTAAGGCCTCCTGAGTTCAAAAGAGTAGTTTTTTGGCAATTGGTCAGTATGTGTGTATGCATGTGCGGAATATTCTGGCTATCATATCTCCGAAACTAATAAAGATAAAACCACGAAACTTCAGAATTGATACATGTCTGGTGTACAGATACATTTTCAAAATTTTGGTGAAGATTGAAAAACCGTGAGTTCATATCTAAAAAACTACTCTATCGATTTTCTTCAAAGTTGCTATATAAAGACTCTTTTAGATGTCCTTTCGAATAGTATAGTTGGTTAGTTCAGGAAAGTTAATATGCGTATTGCATAAATAGCTCGACTTCAGGTATCGCAATTGCGTTCCTTTAAAAACGGATCCCTTCCGTGGAGGATCAAAATTGTGATGGAATGTCTCCGGACCAACTCTAGGGGTGTGTCCCACACCGTCGCCAATTACCCATCTGCGCAGCACTAGTGCGACGTAAAATCCAACCATCCATCCATATATCCATCCTTTAAAAATGGCTGTATGGATTTTTCAATTTTGCCATATTAACTCCCTTTTAAATATCCTTTTGGACGTAGTTATTGTTTTCCGGTCAATACTTGGGTATGCCAAGTTTTGGTAAAATTTGGTATCTCCAAAAACGGCTCTAACGATTTTTTTTTATTTGTTTCTGAAATCCATTATAAATACTCTTTATCATGTATTACATCGAATTACAGGAAAATTAACAGTCATCCTGCTTAGGTAGGTTAATTTTAGATATTGGAATTTGGTGTTTCAAAAAATAACTCTACGATTTTTTTCTTATTTTTAACTTGCTATGTAAACTTTGTTTTATATCTTTACACGTATATTAAGTTTCTCATACTGGAAAAATATTAAGTTTCTTCTTCGTTGGGTCATTTTTATGTCTTCTGTTCATATTATCTCCAAAAAATGCATATAATACTTGTAATAGAGGGTATTGGAAATCCTGTGGTTGTCTCACACCAGATTTATTAAGTTTTCGAGTTATACCGGGTGATCCAAAAGTCAGGACGAACTTTAAAAATGAATAATTCGAAAACGAATCAAGATACGAAGATACGGTTTGCACCAAACGGATGGAAAAGAAACCGGGTTTTGGGTGGCAACGAAAAAAAAATAGTTCTGTTGGCAACCAATGGATGGCGTTATAGTGTTTTATTTCACCAAAAGATGATTTACAAATGAAACATTGTTGACGATTTACAAGTCAGCTTAATTGCAGTTAATTAATACTACTACAGTAACTGTTGAATGTGGTGTCCTTCATTCATAAGGACAGCTGTGAGACGATTCACCACATCGTTTACAGC
Organism: Salticus scenicus; assembly: GCA_963930645.1. Classification (NCBI taxonomy): domain Eukaryota; kingdom Metazoa; phylum Arthropoda; class Arachnida; order Araneae; family Salticidae; genus Salticus; species Salticus scenicus. The sequence continues at coordinate 60,264,633 of OZ005650.1, read as the reverse complement.
ATTTAGTAGCATTTTTTGCGTTATGGCAGACATATTGTGGCGGATGGCATCTTTCAGTGCTGCTAGAGATGCCGGTTGGTCGTGGTACACTTTTGACTTCAAGAATCCCCACAGCTAAAAGTCACAGGGTGTAAGATCGGGAAATCTTGGAGGACATGTGTGATTAAAGTAGCGACTGAGAATGCGATCCTCCCCAAATGTTGAGCGTAGCAGGTGTTGCACAGGCAGAGCAATATGAGTTGGTGCTCCATCTTGCATAAAGGTGACTGTTTGGAGTGCCTGTCGCGCTTGCAGTTCAGGAATAAGGTTGTTCTGTTACAGTGCGACATATCGCTTACCAGTGACAGAAACTCCTTTGTAACCCGTTTGTGTGACTTCCTCGAAATTAAATGGACCAATTGGGAAATCAGCAGTGAAGCCACACCAGACTGTCACTTTAGACTGTTGCAATCAACAAAGGCATGTGAATTTTCTGTGGCCCACACTCGACAATTGTTGGTGTTAACAGCGCCAGAGAGTGTGAAATGCGCTTCATCTGTCCAAAGAACAGTGTGAAGCCAGTCGTGCTGCTCTTCCATCTTATTGAATACCAAATTCGCAAAATCTCGGCTCTAGTCGAAGTCAGGAGGTTTCAGTTCTTGGTTATGTTGCAACTTGTAGGGATACCGTTTCAGAGTTATTCGCAGTGCTCTCCAGACAGTTCCATACAACACTCCTGTCTGCCGCGAAACTTCTCGAACACTGCACTGCCCATGCTCAGAAACCGCCGACATGGATTAAACCGTCTGCTCCACTGTCGTGGCAACAACAGCGGCTGTTGAGGGACGTCGACGACTTGGACGTAACGGCAAAGAACCTTTAGCTTCAAATTTCTTCATCATCTTGTTCAATGCAGAAGACGTTATTGGTCCTTTACTATCTCGCATACCCTTCATGTAGCGATATGCTCGCAATGCCGCATTAGCACTTTCCGAATCCTTAAAATACAGTTTAACTAAGAGGACTTTCTCAACTATGGACAGCATTTCGATGCATATAAGCTTCGACTACCATTACCTGCTGCAGTTGCTCCTTTTTATGTCGTTCGTTGCTTTACATAATCCTACATCAGAAATCCGACAGCGCCATCTGTTGGTCGCCAACAGAACTACACACAAAACCCGGCTTCTTTTCCATCCGTTTGGTGTAAACCGTATCTTTGTATCTTGACCGTATTCGAATTATTCATTTTTAAAGATTGTCCTGACTGATTGATCGCCCGGTATATCTTCTTTATCAGAATTTATTTGTTTAAATATAATATCTGTTTTAGAATGAAAAGTTTTAAATATTTTTTTTTTTTTTTCAGATCTTAATATATACTAAATTTCTATTTCGTGTCAAAGTCTTTCTCTCTTTCTATATGTCTATAATATATATATATATATATATATATATATATATATATATATAGAGAGAGAGAGAGAGAGAGAGAGAGAGAGAGAGGGAGAGAGAGAAAAGAAAACATACTGTTTTGAAAGAAACAGTAATTTTAAATTATTATTTCTGAACAAAAATTTTAAAGGAATACACACACACACATATATATATTTATATAAAATAAGCTTAGAAATATCTCATAACATTTTGCTTACAGGAACTAAAATTTTGGAGAGTTTAAAGGAATTTTCATTAAAATCAAATTAAACCAACGGCGCAGATGGTATTTATGGTTAAAGTATACAGAATTTTTTTGTTCCTGTTTGGTAAACCTGAACGAGTTATAAAATTAATTTAGCAGAAAATCTTCCCTTGTATATTTCCCAGAAATTAAATTTATTTACCATAAAAATAGATTAAAAATTTTACATAAAATGTATCCTTAGGTCCAGAATAAAAATATAGATACAGATACTGTTTTTCTTGCACGTCCGAACTTCTTATGAAATTTGTCAATGTATTAAAGCATGCATAAAAAACCGAAAATAATGCATGAGTTATTGAATAATAAAAGAATGCTATGAAATAAATATTGGTTTAAAATTATACTTTCGTCTATAAGGAAGTAAAATCGCATTTTGTATACAGAAATATATTCTAAAAATAATTTTTATCCCCCGATAGAACAAACTAAAATTATACTATCTGAGATGCGCTAAATTTCTTTTATATTCTATGTAAGTATGTTATTAAAAATATCAATTTAACATGATGCAAATTTTCCTACAACTAAATTTATAACTATAATTTATATTATATTACGTTATATTATATTTTTAATTTATATTATTATATGAGCAGATAATGTACAATATGAACAGATGACATAAAATTTACCTGACGAAATAGAAACCTAAAATGTTTTCGGTATGAGAAACTTAATACACGCGTAAAGATATATAAAACAAAGTTTACACAGCAAATTAAAAAATAAGGAAAAAATGGTAGATTTATTTTTTGAAACACCAATTTCCGAAATCTGAAATTAACCTAACTAACCAGGATGACTTAATTTTTCTGTAATAACCACGTAATACATAATTTTTATGTTTTCCCTACCACTAGATCCTGGGGATCACCGAAGCGGGAGAGCCATCTCTTCCATGGAGGATCAAAATTGTGATGGCAAGTCTCCGGACCACCAGTAGGGGTGCGTCCAAGGCCACCGCCAGTTGCCCATTGCGCAGCACTAGTGCGACGTTAAAAACCCAATCAACCAACCTACCACTAAATCGTTTTGAATAGTGTAAATAATATTTAAGAGAAAATCATAAAAATATAATCTTTAGTAAATAAATCACGAATAAATCTTAATAAATCAAATCAAAAAATAAGACATGGTTTTAGAATGTAATAATTTTCTTTGTTGCGGAAAAAGATGTCTTATCACAGTGAAAATTGAAAGTGTGATTGTATATACGCTCTTCTCATATCAAATATGTACACAAAACACGGACTCTCGTTTTTGGATATTTTAGTATAATTCATCTTATAAATAAAATGCGTACTTTACTTGTCTACTTAATCTACTAAAATTACATATGTAAAACAGTTAATGTTAAGTTCTTAGAAATGTAATAGGGCAAATTCAAAAAAGACTTGTACAGTAATTAACATGATTTTATAGTTGAATTATTAGTAATAAATAAATGTAAACACCGCTTTGTAAATCACTGGACCTTAAAAATTATAAAATATTACTTTTCTTAAAAATTGTAATTTTCCGTTAGAAGAATATAGGCTGCAAAATTATAAAATGCGAACGCATGGCTGGTCTTAAATTATTATTATTATTATTTTATAAGTTTCAGCCTAATTTAGAGATTTTTGAACTGTAAACAAAAAAATTACCATTAAAACACAATATTTATTGTTTAGGAAATAAGGTTGATAATTCGTAATTTCCTTTTAAAAAAATCGAAATTAAAAGACGAACAGCTCAATCTGCAATAGAATTGACGTCACACATGACATTGTAATGACGCAAATCATCGGTCAATCAAACGTGTGGATTAGGGTGGAACGAAAATGGCCTTTTAAATTTTTTTTTAGATATCAGTTTGGTAATAGTGGGGAAAAGTTGCCTTTTAGGCTCAAAAGGAAGTAAAAAAAAATTTGGATGCGATACTATAATATCTTGAGGTGCCGCAAATAGCTTAAAGTTTGTAAAAACATTGAAAAAATTGAAAAAAAAAAAATAGGCCTTTAATTTTTTTTTTTTTTTTTTTTTTTTTTTAGATTTTATTTTGGAAATACTGGGGAAAAGTTGCCATTTAGGTTAAAAAAGAATTTTTAAAAATTTTGTTGCAATATTACAACGTCTTGAGATGCCGCAAAGAGCTTAAATTTTGTACAAAAATTGAAAAATTATAAACTTTGATAAATTATTTTTTATGAATTTCTCCTACATATAATGTTACAAAAAATCGTTTCAAATACATATATAATATAAACATTAGAATTGGGAAAAAATATTATTTACAAAATATAATAAAAATAAAAAAATATTTTGTAATGTTAAATTTTGTAAATTTCTTGCTTCTGTATTCTTAAAAATTGCAAATGTTACAGCCGCAAAATGTTTGTTTCTACTTCATTTACAAATTAAACTGTTTTTTCGTATTAAATTTTGGCATTTTCTCACGTGAGTCATTTTTTGCTCTTATGTATCCTTCTCTTGCGATTGAACTACAGACATTTTGAGCCGATTCGGTCACCAGTTTCACAGCTTGCGTGTGGAAGCCGGGGAAAGTCGATAACAGGGTCCACTTTACTATTTGGTTCAGCTTCAAATGTCTTCCGTATAAAGTCATTCAGAGTGTCACTTGAAACATGTTTTAATAAGGGAGGTTCAGTTACGTCATTTTCAGGCCATAAGATCATGTCGATGTAGTCCTTTGCATCGAAGTTTATCTTTGGAACTTTAAACTTCCTGACTCCCCCTCTACTTTCTGTTCTTGCTTTTAAAACACGTCGTAAACCAAGTTCTCTATAAACTTTGCGTTCATCACATAGCATTGACAAAAGGAGATTTTCCGGGGCAGCAAAATACCCACTTCTTTGAATAACCGGATCTATAACGTTCTTGAGGTCGTCTGAGAGACAGCGTGAATATGAGATAAGTTTAAACAGATGTTTGGAACCATAAGTACATGGAGGTTTTAACTTAATATTAAACCACACAGGTGCATACACTTTCACAATGTACTCAGCCAGAGTCTTAAGATTTTCAGTTGGATTTTCAGTTGCCACATACAGTCTAAGCACGCGGTTGGCTAATGTCAGCCATCTAGAGTGAGAAAGTTTTCCAGGGTTTCTTAAAGATAAATCTAGTGGGAAATTTCCACTTGATACAGCTATACTCATATCCAATAAATACTTCTGATCTGTACTTAAATCATTTCTGTTATCCAAAAGAGGAAGGTTATTTCAATTGGCATGAAAGTAACAGCAGGAAGATTAGCACTGTTTTCAAGCTGCTGAACTATTTCGCTTTTAAACTCATTGGGTCCCTTCGTTTTACCATCTAAATGACAAAAAAGGTGTCGCAATGGTAGCTCATTAGCATGGAACATACAAATTACCATTGTAGAGGTCTTCCTATTTCCTTTTCAATCAAAGAAATCACACCATTATTATGTCCCGTGTTTAAACGGTTTCCTCACAGCCAATAGCAGTAAAGTTCAAAAGTTGTTTGTTGTGTTCTCTATCTTCAAGAAACTGCAGTATACTGTCTGCTATGTCTTTTCCGGTGCCAGATTTAGGTGTTACGTGGCCTAAAAACCTTGAGTTTGGTTTCTGTATTAGTGAAACGTGCTCGTCTGAAACAACTTTTGTGTACAACTTAGTTCCTTTCTTTTCTCGAACAATTGTTTTGTCTTTTCTTCCATCAAAAAACAATCCTCTATTTTCGGTTATCGGACGATAATGACTGTCATTAATGAGATCTTTTCGATTTGTTGATCTTGCTCGTCTAATTTTCATCCTGTCTATTACATTGGTTTTGTCTTCTTCTGTGATTACACCCAAGTCCTGTAAAGCGGCACTAGCTATTGCTGCAGCAGCTCTATCTGATATTCCGATACGGTCAGCAATGGAAGCTACAGATGACAATTTAATACGCATTTGAGTGTTTTTCACTTCTTTCAGTTTTGAAGGCCCTGGTAGATGTGTAACTTCTTGTATATTTGATGGACCTGGTTGGTTTGCCTCTTCTGGTAAAGAACAATGCTGCCTTTCAGCTCTGTCATTGTTGCCAGTAACCGTTTCTAATGCACTGGTGTTTTTTGTCCGTTCTTGATTAAACTTAACTATTCTCTGTAGTTCTTTACTTTTTCTGACTTCTTTCTTCCTCAAAGCGCTTGTGGTAGCTTTATCAATATTACCTATAACCATTGCCCTGTTAGAACGTTGATCTTTCAGAAACTCTTGTTCCATAACTGGTACTTTTTTTTCTTTTATACAAGTACAAGTATTAAAGAATGCACACTTACAGGCAGCAATATCAAATAAACGTTTCGCTTCTTCTCTAAATTTTGCAAGGTTGCAGTCAAACGTATCTGAGCATTTTCTGCTTTTAGACCTTAATAAATTCCTATATTTACAATAATAAGCTTTTATCATTTGCAAAATTCTTTTGCTAGAAACAACGGGAATAGAAGCTCTTGACCATATTTGTTCTATTTTGGGAACTAAAATGTCACATATTTCACTTACAGTAGGATCCTTCTCTGAAGCAGTTTTGAGGTTATGTCTAATATAACAGTAACACTTCATAATGTATTCGTAAGTAGGCAGTTCAACTTCACACAAATCACCAAATTTCCCAAAAATGGGACATTCCGACATTTGTCTTGTCTTCACTATTTTAGACTGAGCCATTTTTATTCTCAAAAATAAAGTATTATGCAAACTAAAACTAACAAAATATACCTTAAACGGTTCGGACACGTCCACTCAACTGAACTCGCAAAGCCTGACACCCGCTCTGAGCTTGTCAGGTGTCACGTGTCAGTACACGCAGACAAATCTCCGCCTCCTTCCACCCCCCTTCTCCCTCACAACATCTGCTCCGGCGATGACTCATGCTTCCTGATGCCAATGCAATAGAAAAACTGTTTCTATTCATAATAAAACGCCTATTTGAAATATTTTGTTTTATAATCGAGACCCGCAAAAAAACCCTTTAAAATAGCAAAGATTTCAATTTTATGAAACTTTAATGTCCTTGCGGCACCTCAAGACGTACTCCAATCGTTTTCATATTTTTAATTTATCTTATCTACACCAAAAGGCAACTTTTCAGCGCTATTCCAAATTAAAAATCAGAAGTTGGTTTTATCGTTTTTTTTTTCAATTTTATGAAACTTTAATGTCCTTGCGGCACCTCAAGACGTACTCCAATAGTTTTCATATTTTTAATTTATCTTATCTACACCAAAAGGCAACTTTTCAGCGCTATTCCAAATTAAAAATCAGAAGTTGGTTTTTTCGTTCCACCCTAGTGTGGATGCCTCACATAAAAATGCATCATGTCTCACAAAGCTAATCATCTAAAAAAAAAAAAAAAAAAAAATCAGAGGGTGTAACATGGAAAGCGAGAAGGAGAATATAAGGGGGGGATAATTTTATGGGGAGGATCCAATAGTTGAAAGCACATGTTATCGATGGTTTCTTAAATTTAGGGATAAGGACAGAAGCTGCGAAGATTAGGATAGGAGTGGACGGCCATCTCACGTTGTAGACGACGATATTGACCAAACCATAAGGAACAACTAGAACCCAACCGTACAAGAATTAGCGGTGACCTTCAATGTACACCGGACAACGGTCGAGATACAGCTGATTAAGTTGGGGTTTACGAAAAAGTTGGATCGTTCAATTCCACATAATCTGACAGCTAATCAACGGGATGACCGAATCACAACCTGTTTTTCTTTGATTTCTCAGTATAAAAATGACCCATTCTTCACACGAATGGTGACAGGAGATGAGAGGCGGGTTATGTACCGTAAGGTAAAGCATTGTAGGACTATGTGTCGCCCTTCTGATCCGTCTGCGTTGATATCGAAAGCTGAACTTCATCCCAAGAAGGTGTTATTGAGTGTGTGGTGGGATGTGCAGGGAATAATTCATTGGAGGTCCTGTCACTCAACCAAACCACCGATTCTACCTTCTACTGTCTACAGTTAGACAGTCTGTATTCAAATTTGGTAGCAAAGCGGTCAGGTCTCATCAATCGTCGCGGTGTTATCCTTCATCACGATAACACCAGGCCACGTGCTTCTGTCATCACTCACTTTTACCGTCGTTCCTCAGAGCACAAAATGTTCCAGAAACGTAACAATAATATAACATCGAAACACTGGAAATATTTCAGAAACGTTTCGAAACTTTCAGTTTGCTTTCCGATTAGTTTCAAAAACATAGAAATGTCCGTTATCGTAAGAAAAAATCGAATACGTAACAGAAACGTTTCAGTTACTTAACAGATGGAACATCAAAAAATGCAAATGTATCAGAAAGGTATCATAGAGTATACTTAACTGTTTTCGTTTTTGAAATATTGAAATCTTTTTGCAACAAAACTGAAACGTTCTGTGCTGTTGTGGGGTGGGATTCATCTAATACCAGAAAGATGGAAAGAGGTCATAGAAAGCAATGGGGATTATGCACAGTAATAGGTACTGTACAATTTGCGTTTATTTGCTCTTCTTTATGGGTAATGAAAACGGGTAGAACTTTTGCACTCACGCAATATATCATAAAGTTCAGTATATAACACTTAAAATTCTTATTTTAAAAAGTTTAATTAAACAAAAGTTTAATAATAATAATAATAACAGTAACAAAAGCATTAATAGATATCTTATGTATTTATTATTCGCCAAACAATCAATAAGTTTCTAATTCATTAAAAGAAAATGCTATTTATTCATTGTCCTTCATTGTGATCAATAATCTTCTTCATCATTCTAAGAAGAAATTTATTTTTTTCTTGTAATATAGTATGTATATCAAGAAAAGGCTTTTATTGCTTTAAGTTTTATGTTTTCAATGTTTCTCCAATTGATTACATAATAATATCGTAAAATGCATTAGAAGAAAGTAACATTTATATTGCTTTTCAAAACTTCAATCAAAAAAGTAGGAATTATACTTTTATGATCATATCTTTTCCAAAATTTTCTTTTTCTTTTTTATTATTATTGCTTTTAATAGACTCTTATAAAAATGGGATAAAATCGACTGTCTTAACTTTTTATTATTATTATTATTATTATTGTTATACAGAGCAATAAACTCCATACCATGATGTATTGCATTCATAAAAGAGTAAAATATAATAGAAATAAAATAATTTTCATCTATTACTTTCATACATTTATGTAGTAATACGGTACTTTTTTCAGAGTCATTTTAATGTTTGTTTGTTTACTGAAACCTAGGCATCAGACTTAATGTAATTTAGTTAAAGAAAAGGAAACGTCATGTAAACATCTGTGAAGCTAGCGTTTTTTTAATAAATAATAACTAGACTACACAAACATCCAACTAACAGTCAGCAACTCTAACTGTCTCTTCTATTCCACCTTTACCACAGGCCGCAAAATCGTAGAATTTACAAAAACAAGGCTTCAGTATTCCCATCAATATCAAAATATCCACTTTAAATTAGAATAACTTTCCATGAAATAAAGTACCTTATTAAAAATCAAGAATATATATTTAGGGATTCTTACTTCTTCTAATCTGGATAAAATTTTACGGGTTGTAAAATAACCGCCACATCACATTACGAATTACGATCTTACAAAACATGTCCGCCTTTCACGTTTCTCTTCTTCTCCCTTTTCCATATACCATCTCCTCTCTTTACTTAACGCATGCGCATAGAATTAGCGTTAGGCTCAAAAGAAACGACTCTCCAAAGTATTGCAAAGAAGGTAGTAATATTACACATGTTATTTTGTGGCGTTTGCGTTTCTGCAAACTCCATCTTAACTTAAATACTTAGATTACTAAGAAAACCAGAGACTTTAATTGAACAGCAAATAAAAGTTTTTTTGAAACAGATTAATGGGAGGGCGGCCTGGAAAATAGATCTTAGCTCAGCCAGCGTATTACTAAATCAAAAATATATAAATCAATAATTTAATTATCTTAAATATCTCACCACAGCAGATAGTCGACGGTGTAGAGACGGTCGCACTCGTACTCCAATACTACGGCTTCACTATGGGACAGAGGATTCCCTTCTTTCCCAGATTGAACTTTCCGAAACTAGTAGCTACTCACACCGACACTCATTACTGCTTAACTTCACGCCACTAAATCTCCACTACTCTACTTTTCAATATCTGTGAAACTAAGATTCATCACAACCACTATAATATCCTCCAACATCCACTATACGATCCTCCAACATCCACTCCATCTACTAAAACCATCTCTATTTTCATACTTCTTTCTACACCCTCCTTTCACTACATTTCAATCCGTACTTTTAAAAATCACTTCTAATTTAACTAATATTCAAAATCTAAGTCTTTTAATGCAGCACCCTGCTGACACAAAACTAGCTCGACCTCAACCGTCACCGAGTCACTGGCGACGGAGTGATTTTAACCGTCCCCACTTCCTACCTAGCTGGATCCAGCTTAATTAAAACAACTGTGGTGACGTTCTGACGTCTCAACCTCACAATTTAAGCATTGAATACGAAGTGTGTCCGTTTACAAGATACTTTCTAGTAACTAGGATAATACTTGTACTAATACTAAGCATTTATTTATAAATCGACGTACAATTTTTTTACAGTGTTGTAAACAAAAAGTGTCCAAGTTTGAAACACAGAAGAGGGAATTTTGAAGAAAGATACATTTCACACAAAAGTAAATTGTACACATGTTTAGAGCATATGCAGTAACTATTACATTGGAAGAAGGTAAGTTGGGAAAGTGAAGCAATCTATAAAACATATGTACAAATTTGTACAAGAAGCAGCAATATTATTCATTTATTTGGTCCTAAAAAGAATCCACGAAAAACAAAATCGGAAAATGAATGTAGTATTCGTTTATTCATAAGTGATCATATAACAAGAACAATAACTGAATCAAATAATATATGTATATATACAGAGGGTTCAGAACTTAATTAGTAGAACTATAATTGCTAGATCTAGAGGTGAAAGTAAATTACTTGGAATATTGATTTTAATAGGTTACCTTAAGCAATTAAAAAAAAAAAAGAAGTTCGCAGCTTTGGGATAATTCAAAAGGCTTCTGTACTATTTAAACTTTTTACATCTCAATGAATGAAAAAAGTTTTGCAATGAATGAAAAAATGTTCTGGTAAGATGTATCATATTTAATAACATAACAGAACGAGATGCAAGGAAAGAAATTGACAAAATTGCACCAATAATGAAAATTCTTGTGATACTTCTTAAAATTTTCAAAATACTTTTATTACAAATGAATACCTTACTATCGTTAAACTGCTTTTAGAATTTACTGGTCACAGTTTATTCAGACAATACATCCTCGGTGAACCAGCTATGTAAGGTTTAAAGAGATTGGTCGATGCAAAGACCGCATATGCGTATAATCTTGAACCATATGTAGGTGAACATCCCAGAGTTTATGGAATTTTAGGAATGCTGTCGAATATATAGTTCTCCGTGTCCTTCGGCAAATAGAAAACACTATTAATAACATTAGAATCTGTGATAAATTCACAAATTTTCCTCTTATAGAAACCATAGAAAAGGAGAATAAATAGAAACCAAGAAAAACCTTGGGGAAAAAAAAAAGACAAGTGATACCTTTCGCATATTTACTGAAAAAGTCAAGGAGGGATAAATTTTATTTTTGGACATTAACAATAATGCCCTTTCGTGTCTCATTGTTCACTGAAAAACAAATATGTATCAAATGTATCAAGTATGCACCACGGCAGTACGCAGATGATAAAATGATCCGCAGATGATAAAATGATAAAACAAGAAATGTTAATTTTCTGCGATAAAACTAAAATAGGCGTGGATTTATGTAGCGAATCAAATATATCAAAGCTATAATGTGGAAGAAATTCCAGGAGCTGGGGTCTGGTGATTTTCTGCGATTTATTGAACATTTCTGAAATAAAAGCATTTTGTCATTACCAGGAAAATAACTAAAAAACAACACATGACAAATATTTCAGCAGAACCAGTTCGGCCATAGACATAATTTATATCAATATTAAAATAATTACCCAAGGAAATTAAATGATGTTCAGTTATTCTCTCAGATTTTGAAATTTTTCTTCAGCCTGTAGGAAAACCTAACATTAAAATTATATCGGATACTGCAGCATATGTCAGAGAAGCCAAAATGGTCTTTTAGACGATATTGCTGCCAATGCCGCTAGTTTTCATGAAATGAAAAAACAGCAGACATTTGCAACTAAAACTTCAAAAGCCTGTAAAACAGTTCAAATGATAATTGTTTTTATAAATTCTAATTATATATGGAAGCATTATTTATTTACTTAACACTTTATTAAATGCCACTTGCCTAATGAAATGAAAAGGTTTCATAGTGCATTCAATATAAAAACACAAAGCATCATTAAATTATTTTATTATATGAAGATTTTTGTACGAGAAAAATCACATTTCTCTTTAACAATTTTAAAACACCGAAAAACAAATGGGAATTTCATTAATGGAAGGTTTTTAATTTCAGTACCTAAATACCATAACACATTGAAATAATGCATGACAAAGTTAAATGTTATACCGAGTTTTCATCTGTTTTACACTTTGCAAGAGCAAAAATGTTTTACAGATAAAACATTCTTTTATTATGTTAATCAAAAAATTGTTAATGCATTTTTTGTGCAGGTGTGTGTGTTTAGGGCGGGGGGAATTCTCACCATCGAATCCCTAATGCAGAGAGTAAAGGAACAACAGAATTGTATCATTAAAAGAGGCCTTGTACACAGATGAATTTCCCAAAATTGTCTTAGGCAGTACAATAAGGAAATACTTTCTCTAAATTTGCTATAAAAATCTCTTTTAATTGTATATATTAATTATTTTTTTAATACAAAAAACTGACAGACGTCCTGATTAGATAGGCTTGTTTTAGGTCTCAGAATCGGTTGTATCTAAATAAGGCTCTACTGATTTTATTCAAATATGTTGTATAAACCCCTTTTTAGATGATTTTCTCATGTATTTTTTTACTCCTATTATAAGACTGAAAGGAGTCCTGACTGTTCGTTGCAGGATATTAAATTCCTGATTGGATTGCGCACGGGGTGTATAAAATGTACAAGTATCATATGTTTGTACATAACTATCATACATTTGTAAAATGTTTAACTATCATACATGCAGGAAAAGCAGATAAAAAAGAATGTTCCAATTTTATAAATAAAAGAGGTGATTTATAAAAACTTTCTAAGATTTAAAAATCGGAAAATTAGAGCTAGGACACAGTGAGCCGAAAGTTCGACCAAAAGTAAGTATCTCGAAAACACCACTAAAATTATCTTCAAATTTGCCATATATATGTATATATTTAATTTCATAAATATGGTTGATAATGGTAAATGGTAAAGGGTATAAAAAGGTAATTTGTACCATTTTGTTTTTACTGGAAAACAAATATGAGTTCTGATTATACACACTAGTCCTATAAAAAACAGAACTACAGATTTTCTTCAAAGTGGCTTTTCAATATACATTTTCTTTAGCATGAATCTGTTAATACAGGTAAACTACTTATCCTGATTAATAAGTTTTCTGATATGTCCGCCCCCCTCAACCCACCACTGTATCTTTCTTCATCTATTAAAGCGTTTAGACGCTATCGTGATTACTCATATAAGTACACACATACATACATACATACACATCGTAAAAATAGTGTAACTGAACGAAGGGGACCTTAAAACGTGTAGAAACATCAAAATCTCAGAGACAGAATTTTGATATGATTACAATACTTTTCCTTACTTTTTATGTTCGGAAAATAAAAATTAAAAGCAATTTCTTCAGATAATTTGATATATGTATATATATATACAGTATTCTTTCGTTTCTTTTCAAAAACACATATTTTATCTAACCAGTTAGTAGTAAATATCAACGATCACTTTAAAGATTTAGCTCCGCATTTACTGAGTCAAGTGATAAATTATAGAAATACTTACTTTGAAATTGGATTTTTGTTATCTTTAGAAGAATATGATATAAAAAATTTATATCATAAAATTGAGTTTAGAAAATTTTTCATTATTTTGAAAGTGAAAGTACATGTTATATTAGAGAAAATATGTTGTTACTTAATGCAAAAAAATAAAATAAAGTATTAGATTTTTAAAAGTATTTAAGGAAAAAATATACCAAAAATCTATGTTGAAGCAATAAATGTATCAAAATAAAACTACGTTAATTATTTATATTACGGAATTAAAGAACGGTTAAAAATAATGTAGTTTTACAGTATTAATATTGGCCCAGTAAAAAAATATTTAAAAAATAATAATAAAATCTGAGTTTTTTTGTTAGTTGTTATTTATAGATGGAAATAGCGTTTGGTAAAACATTTATTTTTATTTATTTATTTATTTTATCTAAACGCAAATTATTTAGCTTATGTGTGTGTGAGTGTGAGTGTGTATCTCCTTTCTTTCTTTCTCTATCTCTCTCGCCCTCTGCTGCCACTGTTTTTATACAAAAATTTATATCGTATTTAATTATTGCGATATATTACTATGTAATAAAACAGAGATTTATGTAAGAAAATAGTGTTAGCAAAACAGGTGGGAATTTCTCATTTTTGAAAGTTTCCTTAAAAAATACTGAAACTACGATTGTTGATATATAATCTATCAAATATTAAATTAAATAGAGTCGTATGAAAATAAGAAATATCTAGTGGAAAAGAATTGAAAATATTAAACTGGAATAAAGGGTAAGAAAAGTTAAAGAAAGTCATATTGAATATCGAATGCATGCATTTCAAAAATGAAAAAAAAAAATTCACACCTAATTTTAAGTATATATTTTACCTTTTTACTTTCTTCTATATGTAATATAGAGAAAGTATTGGATTCGCGAAAATTTTCGACATCCGTTTTTTGACGGATCTACACGTTTTGGGATGTCCTGAACACGAATTGATAGTTTTTAGAAAATGTCTGTCTGTCTGTCTGTGGTTTAGTGTTTTCACCGTATCTCACGAACCAATGAATGAAATTCAACCGAACTTGGTATATAGTTGGACCCTAGTGGGGCATTGTGCTGATTAGATTTTGGGATCAATAGCTCATCAGGTGGCGCTGTGATCGCATTTTATGTAAATTTTTAACATGGCAGTATAGGACAAATTTTCGTATTTTTCCCCGTATCTCACGAACCAATGAATGAAATTCAACCAAACTTGGTATATAGTTGGAACCTGACGGGGCAAGGTGCTGATTAGATTTGGGGATCAATCGTCTTGCAGGTGGCGCTGTAATCGCAAAATTTTGTATTTTTCACCGTATCTCACGAACCGATGAATGAAATTGAACCAAACTTGGTGTATAGTTGGACCCTGAAATGGAAAGTGTCTGATTAGATTCGGGGATCAATCGCCCAGCAGATGGCGCTGTGATCGCATTTTATGTAAACTTTTAACATGGCAGAATAGGACAAAATTTCGTATAAATGTACATAATGAGCGTTATTTTAAACTTGTGATTGTAAAATTAATATGAATTATTGATAATAGTAGTAGTTAACTCTGAAAAATTTTTTGTGCATGTGGGGGCATCGGTTCCCCCCCCACTGGGGGGGGGGGCAAAGTTTCAAGATGGGTATCTTTCGAAAGGTCTCGTCAATACCTTTAAAACGAATGGTTGAACCATAAATCTGTGATAATTTAAAACAAAGTTATCGATTTTTTTTACTTTTAACAAAAAAAAAAAAAAAAACTTAGAAAAAAAAATCGTACTTTTTTTTTTTTTTAATATTGTTACTGATTGAATATGTATAGGTAAATATAGAAGAAAGTCTTGTGGTGGCCACAACATACTAGTTTAAATTAAAGTGAACTCTGTCTGGAATTACCCCGGTAGTGCCCAGTGTCTTCATTTGAGGACAGCTAATAAAACGGCACGTACCTTTTTCGTGGTTTCTTGGAATTACTTCAGCTTTTTAGTGACAGTTTACAAATAAATGATCCGTGCAAGTTTTATGTGCCTACTATTAATTATTATTTCATAATTTGGATAGTGATTTTACGATTTTCCATTCGTCGCACATATATTTGCTTTCTGCGCAGGTATACTAACTTAAATCAAGTTGAATAATAATATATATTATGATACTTTCGAGATCTTTGTCAACATATAGCAGGAAATTAATCTGTTATCTCAAAGTTTTTCTATCTGGAAGTTTTCTCGCTAGAACACTAAACGTCAATAAATGAGGATAGGCTTTAAATTTAAAACAATCAGGAGAATTGTTTAAGTTAATATATTTTACGGTCAGTTGTCTATATTAATTAAGAAGTGAAATAATCAGCTAATAATATTTTGCGAAATTAATTCGGTCGTAACGGGTTATAATATTTGCAGATATAGAAATAATCCTTCTTAGAAATAGTATTTGTTTTAACTGTTCTTCTTCCTGTATATATTTTTCTTTTATACATAAATAATATTTATATTAAGGGAATACAATATCTACTCTCGACAACGATCTAATCCCAATATTTATCTATAAAGAAGTTTATGAAATTACTCCTAATCTTATATATTATCATTATTATTATTATTACTTACCGAAAATATCTGAAAAGTAAAGGAAAGTATATTATTATTATTGTAAGGAATGTATTGTAATCATGTTTAAAATCCGACTTTGGGATTTTGGTGTTTCAACACGTTTTGAGGTCCACTGAGTTGATTTTTGATAATCTTACGTTAGATGCCTGTGTGTGTGTGTGTCTATGCATGTGTGTGCATACGTATGTATGTATGTGTGTGAGTGAACACGAGAAAGTGTAACTGCTTTGATCGAATGAGCTCAAAGTTTGTACGTGTGTTATAGGTCACCATAGCACGAACCCTATTGATTTTGGTGAATCTATGGTTTATAGGATTTTACAGGGGCACAAAGAACATTTCTTTTTTTTTATTTAATATTATGTATTTCATTAAACAATTTTTCTAGTCCTAGGGGCACAAAATTTTTAATGTGAAATATTCCCTTAACGCCTTATTCAACTGGGTTAAAAATTTATACACATATTCACCGTCACACGAACTCTATAGATTTTGGTAAATTTGGCAATCATAATTTTTTTTACAGGGACACGAAGAAAATGTCTCTATCATTATGGCCTATGGACTGAAAGATTTGAAATTTGATAGCGTCTAAACGCCGTATTCGATTGAACTGGAAACTTATACACATGTTATGCGTCATCGTATAATGAACTGTATAGATTTTGGTGAATGTATCACTTATAGCTTTTTACAAAAACACAACGGAATATTCTTGTTATTATGTACTGTGTACTTAAATTGTTAGACGTGCACTAGATTAAACTATATTCTATATGGAGAAAAATACTCAAATATACTCAATATAATTTTTACTATTGTTTATTTAATGACATCTGTTGCTCTATTTTATTTATACAACCGTTAAATTAAATCTGATATTTAAATTATTTCTGATGATTCTTTTCCAAAGAATTTTATTTTATTTTATTATTATTATTGTTATTATTATTATTATTATTTTTAAATAAGAGTTATTTTCTTAAATATTTGATTTTATGAAAATCCCACGAATGATGTAAATGAAAAACCAACTAACATACTGACATTTATTTTAAAATTAACATATATTATGTTAATATATGTATAAGTATATTCTTTCAAGCTAAAAACATTTTGAATATTCTTACTTAAATAATGGATTTGATATTTTAGAAAAAGGAAGTTTAGCGTAAAATTCCCTTCAACAATGATACATTATCATTTCTATTTCAGCAAATTGTAGAATAAAATTTTAATTTTAAAACAGTTTGACATTTGGGAATTTCAGCTTACAAAATAGACTCTCAGTTTACATCGAATCAATTGATAATACTCATCTTAGGTTAAATCAGCATATTATTAACATATCAAAAGAACTGGGTAATTGCGGCATTCCCACGCAAAAGTTTGGTAAAAAGTAACAATACGATGAAATATTGCATCTAGTAGCAAGACGTTTTACATATATTATTAAAAAATTGAATTTTAAACAAAATTGTTGGATTGAAATAACAAATATTTACAGTAACATGAAATTATATAATTTGAATATTCGCGTGCAAAAATTAGAGATATATAAAAATATGTAAAATTTTCCAATTTAGAAACGTGCAAAAAGTTAAATTAGGATTTCAATACTGTATTCAAAGACATATGACACACGTATTGTGAAAAAAATATTTTAAAGTACTTTTTTTTTCCTTATGAATGGAAATCGTGTCATTCATAAAAATTGCTATCTAAAACAATGAAATTATTGCGTTAATTAACGAGATACAAGTATTTTGCATACATTATTATTTTACATTCAAAAACTAAAATTTAATTTTAAAAAATGTATTCAGATATATGGAAGTCTTAAATTGTATAAATACAGGGATTTATTTGTGCAATCATGCAAGACATTTAATAACGTCATCTGAGAATTAATCAGATATATTTAAAGTTCTATTAAATCTTCTTCTTCTTCTTCTTATTATTATTATTATTTTCATTAGAAGTGGTATTTTTATTTACTAGTTCAAAATTCATATTGTGTGCGAAATAAAAAATAAAGATTTTTATTTATGTAATTATTTGTCGAAATTTTACTAAACAATTATTAATAAATCTTGTCAAAGTTTATTAAATTGCACTTTTAATTGGACAATATTCATGTATACTTTAAGTATACTTCATGCATACTTTTTAAATGTTTGAATAACAGTTTGGCGTAAGGTTTGAAAATGTTGATATGGAGCACAATTATTTATTGCATATCATTTTAAGCATTTTAACTAAAATGCGACCTCTAACGATTTTTTTCAAATTTAATTTGATCTCTTTATTTGATTTGATTCCTTTCTTTGTTTCTTTTCTTACTTATTTATTTTCAGAATCTTTTACCATATCCGATGAATTGCCTATATACAAATTTTTTACTCAATCCCCATTTTAGTTACAGCTATGGAGTGCGCTGAATAGTCTAAGCTCAATTATGACCACACTTTATGATATAACATTTCATTACATAAAAACTTATAATGTCTAAATCACTATTAATTAAAATGCTGCTTTACTAATCAAATTTAAAACACATCTTTTTATAACTCAAAATAATAATGTTAAATATATAATCTCAATATCTTAAACTTCTAGAATATTTAAAATTTATTTTTATTTATTATTATTTTTGTCTTAAAAAATAAAAATAAATAAATACAATTATAAATAAGTTCTTAATTTTTTGTAATTAAAATTATTTAAAGCTCATTAGTATTAATTAATTCTCTAATGAAAATAGTTTTTAAGTTACAGTACTTTAATACTATTTTTAAAAAATCAAAATAAAAGTTAAGGTTTTAATTAATTTCCTATTCATTTAACTATATTATATATCAACACTTCAACGTTAATTAAATATCGCACTCGATAATCCATTTTAGATTACTTCTATGGTAATTAAAATAAATACAAACGAGAGTATGAAAATCAATATTTCAAATAAAGCAAATACCTTTATATAAAATTTTCAGATAATTATTTTGTTTATTTTGACACTCAAGGATAATTTGTTTCTTGATACTGACATCTATGAAAATTACTTAATAAAACTTATAATTGATATGTGCATAAATAACATTTGCAATACAATATACTCTTTATTATAAAAGGAAGAAATATGCATTTCAAAGTTATTCCTTAAAATAATAATAATATATTTAACATTTAACTGTGTCTGCAATGTAATTTTGCTCACTTAATTTACGGACACCGCTTGGAAAATAATGGACTTTTTAGATATTTATGAATGATAAGGCTAATAGCTATCCCAGTTTCTGGTTATAGTCTTACCTCATGCAGTTACTACATGCAACAATTTGTCATTAAATACAGTAGACTGCAAAAGTATCCGAGAACTAGGAAAAAATTTTAATAAAAAAAAAGTACACATAATACAGTTAGTCGTGATCATACAGTCAGCAGCAAAAGTATCCGAGCACTAGCAAAAATTCCTATGTAAAAAAGGTATATTTAATGTTGTTTTCTTAAATAAATCATTGTCGAATCCTGCTTTTAGTCAGTCTAAGAACATAATTCGACAAGGATATATTTAAGAAAACATCATTAAATGTACATTTTTTATATAGAAATTTTTGCTAGTGCTCGAATACTTTTGCTGCTGACTGTATGATCACGACTAACATATCAAGTTTGGATACCAATAAAATTTAAAATAATTTTCTTTAGCTTTCCTCTGACTACATTCGCAAACATCCTTAAAATGGTTCTTGATACATCCTTACAATCAATTTCGACAGATGTATTTGAAATTGAATCATAAAGTAGGCAGCAAAAGTATCCGAGCACTAGCAGAAATTCCTGTATAAACAAAGTACACTTAATACAGTTTTGTTAAATAATCCTTGTCTAATCCTGTTTTTAGACTGACTAAGAATATGATTCGACAATGATTTATTTAACAAAACTGTATTAAATGTACTATTTTTATATAGGAATTTCTGCTAGTGCTCGGATACTTTTGCTGCCAACTGTAAAATATGAAGTACTGCTATACTGTAGCCATCACAAAAGTTTCTTTTCTATCATTTTAATAGTGTATTTCTTTCCATGATTTAACAGCGAGACCTACTGGCTAACGTTTGTAAAACTTTAATGAACATAGTTTAACGCAGAAAAAAAACATTTTGTACATGGATTTTTGTACAGTTTCAAATAATACATGCTGACATAAACACCTTTAGGAATTCGAAGGACCTAAGGGAGTGTATAATTTTCTGTAGGAATATGTACATTTTTTATATTAATTCATTTATTAGACATCCGTGCATCCAATCGAATCAGTATAAATTTCATAATTTTTAAGAAACATATTGCATTTGGTGCAATTATATATCGTAGAAGCAGAGATATGTTTTGCATAGACAGAAAATATGTACTACATTAACTTTACATCTGGCAAATATGCACCCAGAAATAATCAGCATTTATATATGTACATATATATATGACATTTTATTGGCCGTTTCACACATTAAATTTCATACATGTATAGGCAATAGGACTATAATATATTCCTCCCTCAAACAATGAAAATTGGATTCTGACAGCTGCTCATATTGTCTTCGAACGCGGCATAACGGCATCTGTACTTAAAATGCACCTCTATGCAACAGATTATGTACACCAAACACGCTCTGCTTACACATTTTATACTCCAAGAAGAACGAAGTTTTGCGCATTCAGATGGCATTACGTAATACGCAATCCCGCTGCATTTCTAATCATTTTCATAGCTATATGTCACGTATCTTCATGCCATGGAGGGTTAGGGTGCAACAATTACCTCTTGGAGCGGAAATGTTTATGGCAATGAGGGCATAAGAATAAACAAATATATATTATTTTTATTTTTTATTTAATTATTATTTTTTGCTTTCTAACCCCAAAACAGACAAAATCTGTACAAAAACACTTAATATATATATTTAAGCATTTAAATTTCAGCATTAATTATATCTGTGTTAAATATATGTCATAATTTAACGTAATAGAAAGTTTCATTATTAACAAATATATCTATCTATCTATCTATCTATCTATCTATCTATCTATATCTATATATATATATATATATATATAAATCGTTCTTCCTGACTGAGTGAGTGAGGGGGTGATTCATCATCACTCAGACCAAGGACCTAGAAACAGGAAATTTTGTGACAATGTTCTTTCTATGACGTAGGCATCCACTTAGAAGCGATTTTAAAAAATTCACCCCCCAAGGGGGGGGGGGGCAAAACGTGATTTCACAAAATCCTTCATATCTCAAAGAAAAAAAACAGATATCCGTAAAATTTTTGCTTTAAAATATAGCTAACACAAATGTCTAAAAATAGATTTCTGGAATTTCAGAAATTCGGTCCCTAAGGGGGGGGGGAGGGGGCGAAACCTGATTTCACATGTGTTAAACGTGATTTCACATAATACTATATATCTCAAACAAAAAAACTGATATACGTGAAAATTTTGCTCTAAATACAGTTAGGCCGTTCAAAATTGGTACAGATAGGTTTTAGAGGCCTGCAAATCGAATGGGGATATTTTCGAAAGTGTAAAGTTATTAAAAGGGCCGGGAGAGGGGGCGAAGGGGGGAAAAATAGAATTAGATCATTCAAAATTGTTACATAGGGGTTTTCGATACCTACAAATCGATTGCGGATATTTTCGAATTTGTAAAATTATTAGGATAGACGGGAGCGGGGGGCAAAGGGGGAAAATAATAGAAATAAGAGTTAGAGCATTTTGGGAATTTTTCTGAAGGCAGTGGGAACCCGGTGCGACATTTTTCCTAGATTTTCTCTTTTTTTTCACGTGGTAAAAATTAATGCAATTTTGAGATTTCAGTAATTATAGTGATTCATTTAAAAATAGGAACCAGCGAAGCGGGCGTAGCCTGCTAGTACACTATATATGTAAAATATAGAAGTGTTTATCTTTAGAAAACATCACTTCATGCTTTTCCAAATATTTCAGAAATAATTTTTAGAGAATGTAAAATATTGATAAATGTAAATTAGAAAATATTTTTAGAAAAAGAAAGAGAAAGAAAGAAAATTTAAAGAAACATATTTACAATCTGAAGCTATTGCGTACAACTAGGTATTAAGTGTCAGAGAAAATTAATATAAAGTCACATTTATGTATCAAAATAAGAATAAATACATACTGTAATAGAAAAATTGGGCTATAAAAATGTCAATTGAAACAAATCAAAGAAAACTTAAAAGAATATTTAAAAAAGAAAAAAATATTTTTTGACGAGAAATATGCATCGATTACGAGCGTATTTTTAAATTTAATTTAGAAATGGAGATAGGGTGGTGCTTTATAAAGCATCTTGGATGACTTCAGTTTAAAATGATTCAAGTGTAATATAAAAAAAGTAATAATAATAATAAAAACCGTTGAAAATTCATTTTAAAAGCAGTCTTTACTTTTTACACCTACATAGGGCCAAAGTATATGTAGTTTCCTAATAACAATTTCTTCTTTACCTAAGGACGATAGTCTTCCCGTTTTTTGAAGATGCTTCACGAAAATCAAATACAAGTTGCCCCACGAATTTCAGGACAAACATAAAATGTGACACAGACGTATGCTTTTTCTCTTATATCTGTAACATTATAAAAGGTGTAGCTATTAATTGTGCATACTTGTAATTGCAAGAAAAAAATAATATATATAAGATCCATATAGTTCTTTGCTGTGGTGGATGAGCACAGACTCGCGACTGGAACATTAAAAAAGCTTTTGTGGCTGGGAATAGACATGCGACTGTAATGGGTTAATATTGTTGCGAGACATGTTTCTTCGATTTTTTGACGCGGTGTTTCAGAGGTATATTATTGCACTAATATTGTGACTTTCAGTCCCAACAACTCGCATTTTCTAAAACATGTTTTTATTAATATATGCACTATGTTTCTTTTTCATTCTTAAGAAAATGTTGTTATGGATTTAATTATTGAATTTATTAAACTATTATACCATGCTACGACGTGTTTGAGAAAAAAAAAAAGTTATGTAAAGTAAGTACGAAAGCATATACAATATTCAGTTTAGGCGAATAAATTCTTGAGTTGAGTTGAACGTTCCCTGTGTTCTTTTGCCTCTAATAATTACACACAAACAGTTAGTTAAATATGTATTTTTTAATGTATTTGACACAATAGTAGGAAGTCTCTATTCTGTTAATAATTCTATAAATGAATAATCTGTAAATGTAATAAATAAGACAATCCAGAAAGTAAGTCCCGTTAAATAAAATGAAACCATTATTGGAAAAAAAAAAAAAAAAAACATTTCTGTTGCATATTAATGCAGATTGTTAAAATATTTTTTTAACATAATTGGTAATGTTGTTAAAGCATTTTATAAGTACATTTCGTAAAAAAAGATGCCATCTACAATTTTACACTACATGCAGCAGTCAAAAACAATTAGATTGTACTAAAAAAATCTCCCTTGACGGGCATAACGTTTTAGCAATCCGAGTTGAATATCTACCGACTCCTTCAAGATTTTTTAAAATGTCTACAAACTTATGGTACACTCGGTATACATACGTATATGTGTGTATATATATTATCTAATCGATGAGCATTTGTACGGTATGTTGTCTGTATCAGAAATTTAAAATTACTTTAACTCTTTGACGCAGATGTCACACCGGTGTCCTTTTCCTTATTTATTTTTTGACGTTCTTATTAGAAATATTATTATTATATGATAGTTTTTTATTATAAAAGAGAGTCTAATAGTTACTATAAGAAATCCATTAGATTATCAGAGTAAATATTTTACTAAAATAAAAATGTTAAATAAAAGAAGTTTGAAAAAATTTTATCAACCAATTTCAAAAATTTATTTCTAATTAAATTTGATTATTTAAAAAAGATCAGTAATGCGTTATTGCTACACCTATATCTAATTAATTGTAAATAAGTGCAATAAGTAAAAATATCTAATCATGCGACGCTCGTGTCCCATGATGAATTTACCTTTAACGCAGAAAGGGACACCGGTGCCCCACTCTATATTTTAGAGCCAAAATTAATTAAAAATTTTAAATATAACATTTTCCACTTATTTAGATCTAAAATAACTTAAAACTATCAAAAAAGTGTAAAAATTATATTTGATGAGAAATCTGCTTCAAAGGGTTAAAGGCGTTTTTAATTTTGCCATCCTAAAATACGATATTAATCAATACGGAATCGCATTTCATCTATACACATTAAAAGAAACTTTTAACGCTGAATTATATCTGATATCTTCATTGAAGAGGTTGAATATTTTGCAGTACTGCATTGAATTCGAAATTTAAGAAAAAGTAAACAGTGTATTTCAGTAAAGCATTAATTTTATTCAAGCACTTACACTAATTACCTATAGCACGATATATAATACATAGCACGATTTATAATATTTTAATCGTGTACGTAAAGTATATGCAATGCTTAATAAATTACAGTGTTTTTTTTTTCTTTTATAATAATAATAATAAATCTATTTATTACATAATGAAGAAAAAACTCATCGTTGACATTGAGCTATATGATATTGCAATCTATTTTATTTTAATAATATATCATTATATAAAATTAAATTTATTCACAAGAGTAAACCTGTCTCAAGATTTTAGTTTAAAAAATGCAGTCTTTTCTTTTATCCACACTGATAAAACAAAAGCGGATATGGGCATTTTATCGGAAAATCTCGCTTTTCGTTACAATAAAGAGTAAGAGATAAAGAAGAAAACTTGACTTGACACCTCGAACAGTAAAACGCAGACATAATCATTTCAGAAGGTGGAATAGGAAAATAAGACACCTATTCTGACTTTTGATCCTTTTGTGAGCACAGTATCAAAGCTACGCATTTGTTTACTTCAAAAGGCACCTGGTATGAAAAAAAAAAAAAAAAAAAAAAAAAAAACTATGATCCTATAAAACACATTTCATGTCTATATATATAAAAGAGCAGAGTCTGTGTGTGTGTCTGTCTGTCTGTCTGTCCGCTATAGAATCCTAGGCCGTTTCACCGAGCGGGACCAAATTTGGCACGGTTAATGTTTACGACCCGAGAAAGACAACGCCGCAAGCGATTTTACAAAATTCGCCCCCAAGGGGGGGAAGGGGGGGCAAAACGTAATTTCACAAAATCCTTCATATCTCAAACAAAAAAACAGATATCCGTAAAATTTTTGCTTTAAAGTATAGCTAATACAAATGTCTAAAAATCGGTTTCTGGAATTTTTGAAATTCGGTCCCCAAGGGGGGCGGGGGGGGGGGGGGCGAAACGTGATTTCACATGCGTAAGGGGGGGCTATGGGGCAAAGACAAATAGAAATACAGTTAGGCCGTTCAAAATTGGTACAGATAGGTTTAAGAGGCCTGTAAGTCGAATGGGGATATTTTCGATTGTGTAAATTTATTAGGAGGGGCGAGAAGGGGGGGGAGGGGAGGGGGGGGAAAATAAAAATAGTGTCAGATCGTTCAAAATTGGTACATAGAGGTTTCCGATACTTATAAATCGATTGCGGATATTTTTGAATTTGTAAAATTATTAGGAGGGGCGGGTAGGGGGGTGGGGCAGTAAGGGAAGGCTATGGGGCAAAAACAAATAGAAATACAGTTAGGCCGTTCAAAATTGGTACAGATAGGTTTAAGAGGCCTGTAAGTCGAATGGGGATATTTTCGATTGTGTAAATTTATTAGGAGGGGCGAGAAGGGGGGGAGGGGAGTGGGGGGAAATAAAAATAGTGTCAGATCGTTCAAAATTGATACATAGAGGTTTCCGATACTTACAAATCGATTGTGGATATTTTTGAATTTGTAAAATTATTAGGAGGGGCGGGTATGGGGGTGGGGCAGTAAGGGGGGGGCTATGGGGCAAAAACAAATAGAAATACAGTTAGGCCGTTCAAAATTGGTACAGATAGGTTTAAGAGGCCTGTAAGTCGAATGGGGATATTTTCGATTGTGTAAATTTATTAGGAGGGGCGAGAAGGGGGGGGAGGGGAGGGGGGGGGAAATAAAAATAGTGTCAGATCGTTCAAAATTGGTACATAGAGGTTTCCGATACTTATAAATCGATTGCGGATATTTTTGAATTTGTAAAATTATTAAGAGGGGCGGGTAAGGGGGTGGGGCAGTGGGGCTATGGGGCAAAAACTAATAAAAATACAGTTAGGCCGTTCAAAATTGGTACAGATAGGTTTAAGAGGCCTGCAAGTCAAATGGGGATATTTTCGATTGTGTAAAGTATTAGGAGGGGCGAGAAGGGGGGAGGGGAGGGGGGGAAATAAAAATAGTGTCAGATCGTTCAAAATTGGTACATAGAGGTTTCCGATACTTACAAATCGATTGCGGATATTTTTGAATTTGTAAAATTATTAGGAGGGGCGGGTAGGGGGGTGGGGCAGTAAGGGGGGGGCTATGGGGCAAAAACAAATAGAAATACAGTTAGGCCGTTCAAAATTGGTACAGATAGGTTTAAGAGGCCTGCAAGTCGAATGGGGATATTTTCGATTGTGTAAAGTTATTAGGAGGGGCGAAAAGGGGGGGGAGGGGAGGGGGGCAAAAAAATAAAAATAGTGTCAGATCGTTCAAAATTGGTACATAGAGGTTTTCGATACTTACAAATCGATTACGGATATTTTTGAATTTGTAAAATTATTAAGAGGGGCGGGTAAGGGGGTGGGGCAGTGGGGCTATGGGACAAAAACAAATAAAAATACAGTTAGGCCGTTCAAAATTGGTACAGATAGGTTTAAGAGGCCTGCAAGTCAAATGGGGATATTTTCGATTGTGTAAAGTTATTAGGAGGGGCGAGAAGGGGGGAGAGGAGGGGGGCAAAAAAATAAAAATAGTGTCAGATCGTTGAAAATTGGTACATAGAGGTTTCCGATACTTACAAATCGATTGCGGATGATTTTGAATTTGTAAAATTATTAGGAGGGACGGATAGGGGGTGGGGCGGTAAGGGGGGGGGTTATGGGGCAAAAACAAATAGAAATACAGTTAGGCCGTTCAAAATTGGTACAGATAGGTTTAAGAGGCCTGCAAGTCGAATGGGGATATTTTCGATTGTGTAAAATTATTAGAAGGGGGGAGAGGAGGGGGGGGCAAAAAAATAAAAATAGTGTCAGATCGTTCAAAATTGGTACATAGAGGTTTTCGATACTTACAAATCGATTGCGGAGGATTTTGAATTTGTAAAATTATTAGGAGGGGCGGGTAGGGGGTGGGGCGGTAAGGGGGGGCTATGGGGCAAAAACAAATAGAAATACAGTTAGGCCGTTCAAAATTGGTACAGATAGGTTGAAGAGGCCTGCATGTCGAATGGGGATATTTTCGAAAGTGTGAAGTTATTAGGAGGGGCGAGAAGGGGGAGGGGAGAGGGGGGGGCAAAAAAATAAAAATACAGTTTGATCGTTCAAAATTGGTATATAGAGGTTTTCGATACTTACAAATTGATTGCGGATATTTTCGAATTTGTAAAATTATTAGGAGGGGCGGTAAGGGGGGGCGGGGCTATGGGCAAAAACAAATAGAAATACAGATAGGCCGTTCAAAATTGGTACAGATAGGTTTAAGAGGCCTGCAAGTCGAATGGGGATATTTTCGATTGTGTAAAGTTATTAGGAGGGGCGAGAAGGGGGGAGGGGAGGGGGGGCAAAAAAATAAAAATAGTGTCAGATCGTTCAAAATTAGTACATAGAGGTTTTCGATACTTACAAATCGATTGCGGATGATTTTGAATTTGAAAAATTATTAAGAGGGGCGGGTAGGGGGTGGGGCGGTAAGGGGGGGCTATGGGGCAAAAACAAATAGAAATACAGTTAGGCCGTTCAAAATTGGTACAGATAGGTTGAAGAGGCCTGCATGTCGAATGGGGATATTTTCGAAAGTGTGAAGTTATTAGGAGGGGCGAGAAGGGGGAGGGGAGAGGGGGGGGCAAAAAAATAAAAATACAGTTTGATCGTTCAAAATTGGTATATAGAGGTTTTCGATACTTACAAATTGATTGCGGATATTTTCGAATTTGTAAAATTATTAAGAGGGGCGGGTAAGGGGGTGGGGCAGTGGGGCTATGGGGCAAAAACAAATAAAAATACAGTTAGGCCGTTCAAAATTGGTACAGATAGGTTTAAGAGGCCTGCAAGTCAAATGGGGATATTTTCGATTGTGTAAAGTTATTAGGAGGGGCGAGAAGGGGGGAGGGGAGGGGGCAAAAAAATAAAAATAGTGTCAGATCGTTGAAAATTGGTACATAGAGGTTTCCGATACTTACAAATCGATTGCGGATGATTTTGAATTTGTAAAATTATTAGGAGGGGCGGATAGGGGGTGGGGCGGTAAGGAGGGGTTGTTATGGGGCAAAAACAAATAGAAATACAGTTAGGCCGTTCAAAATTGGTACAGATAGGTTTAAGAGGCCTGCAAGTCGAATGGGGATATTTTCGATTGTGTAAAATTATTAGAAGGGGGAGGGGAGGGGGGGGCAAAAAAATAAAAATAGTGTCAGATCGTTCAAAATTGGTACATAGAGGTTTTCGATACTTACAAATCGATTGCGGAGGATTTTGAATTTGTGAAATTATTAGGAGGGGCGGGTAGGGGGTGGAGCGGTAAGGGGGGGCTATGGGGCAAAAACAAATAGAAATACAGTTAGGCCGTTCAAAATTGTTACAGATAGGTTGAAGAGGCCTGCATGTCGAATGGGGATATTTTCGAAAGTGTGAAGTTATTAGGAGGGGCGAGAAGGGGGAGGGGAGAGGGTGGGGGCAAAAAAATAAAAATACAGTTTGATCGTTCAAAATTGGTATATAGATGTTTTCGATACTTACAAATTGATTGCGGATATTTTCGAATTTGTAAAATTATTAGGAGGGGCGGTAAGGGGGGGCGGGGCTATGGGCAAAAACAAATAGAAATACAGTTAGGCCGTTCAAAATTGGTACAGATAGGTTTAAGAGGCCTGCAAGTCGAATGGGGATATTTTCGATTGTGTAAAGTTATTAGGAGGGGCGAGAAGGGAAGAGGGGAGGGGGGCAAAAAAATAAAAATAGTGTCAGATCGTTCAAAATTAGTACATAGAGGTTTTCGATACTTACAAATCGATTGCGGATGATTTTGAATTTGAAAAATTATTAAGAGGGGCGGGTAGGGGGTGGGGCGGTAAGGGGGGGCTATGGGGCAAAAACAAATAGAAATACAGTTAGGCCGTTCAAAATTGGTACAGATAGGTTGAAGAGGCCTGCATGTCGAATGGGGATATTTTCGAAAGTGTGAAGTTATTAGGAGGGGCGAGAAGGGGGAGGGGAGAGGGGGGGGGCAAAAAAATAAAAATACAGTTTGATCGTTCAAAATTGGTATATAGAGGTTTTCGATACTTACAAATTCATTGCGGATATTTTCGAATTTGTAAAATTATTAAGAGGTGCGGGTAAGGGGGTGGGGCAGTGGGGCTATGGGGCAAAAACAAATAAAAATACAGTTAGGCCGTTCAAAATTGGTACAGATAGGTTTAAGAGGCCTGCAAGTCAAATGGGGATATTTTCGATTGTGTAAAGTTATTAGGAGGGGCGAGAAGGGGGGAGGGGAGGGGGCAAAAAAATAAAAATAGTGTCAGATCGTTGAAAATTGGTACATAGAGGTTTCCGATACTTACAAATCGATTGCGGATGATTTTGAATTTGTAAAATTATTAGGAGGGGCGGATAGGGGGTGGGGCGGTAAGGGGGGGTTGTTATGGGGCAAAAACAAATAGAAATACAGTTAGGCCGTTCAAAATTGGTACAGATAGGTTTAAGAGGCCTGAAAGTCGAATGGGGATGTTTTCGATTGTGTAAAATTATTAGAAGGGGGAGGGGAGGGGGGGGGGCAAAAAAATAAAAATAGTGTCAGATCGTTCAAAATTGGTACATAGAGGTTTTCGATACTTACAAATCGATTGCGGAGGATTTTGAATTTGTGAAATTATTAGGAGGGGCGGGTAGGGGGTGGGGCGGTAAGGGGGGGCTATGGGGCAAAAACAAATAGAAATACAGTTAGGCCGTTCAAAATTGGTACAGATAGGTTGAAGAGGCCTGCATGTCGAATGGGGATATTTTCGAAAGTGTGAAGTTATTAGGAGGGGCGAGAAGGGGGAGGGGAGAGGGTGGGGGCAAAAAAATAAAAATACAGTTTGATCGTTCAAAATTGGTATATAGAGGTTTTCGATACTTACAAATTGATTGCGGATATTTTCGAATTTGTAAAATTATTAGGAGGGGCGGTAAGGGGGGGGGCGGGGCTATGGGCAAAAACAAATAGAAATACAGTTAGGCCGTTCAAAATTGGTACAGATAGGTTTTAGAGGCCTGCAAAGCGAATGGGGAAATTTTTGAAAGTGTAAAGTTATTAGAAGGGCCGGGGAGGGGGGGGCAGAGGGTAAAAAAAATAGAGTTAGATAATTCAAAATTGGTACATCGAGGTTTTCGATACCTACAAATCGATTGCGTATATTTTTGAACTTTTAAAATTATTGGGAGGGGCGGGAAATGGGAGGGAGCGGAAGGGTAAAAAAATAAAAATAGAGATAGATCGTTCAAAACTGGTGCATAGAGGTTTTTGATACTTACAAATGTATTGCGGATATATTCGAATTTGTAAAATTATTAGGGCGCTCATATATATGCATTCGCGCGTGCGCATCGCGCACGGGTCTACACTGCCGAAGGCAGTGGGGACCCGTTGCGACATTTTTCCCGATCAGAGTTTTTTTTTTTTCTTTTTTTTTTACATGATAAAAATTAACGCAATTTTGAGAATTCATTAATTATAATGATTCATTTAAAAATAGTGACCAGCGAAGCGGGCGTAGCCTGCTAGTAAATGTATATAAAAATAGCAGTCTTTTATATACAGTATAGAAAAAACTATTACACCTACTATTTTTCGAATATAACGTTGCATGTTTATAATAAACGCAATACTAATACAATTTATTTAAGATTAAAAATTGATAAAAATCATGTCACGAGAAGAAAATTAATTGAAATTTCAAAAACTTTTATTTAAAATAAAATTTTTTTCTTTCTCTGTTTTTCAAAAAATAATTTTTTATTAATAAATGTAAACAAAAAGTGTTAAAATCTGTAAAAAAAAAAAAAGTTAAAACTTGTAAAATATTTATTTTGCATTTTCTGACGTTTGTCATTTGTGCGTCAATTACAGACTGAGTAATAAAATTATAAAACATTTATTTTAGTTATAAATTCACGCATACAAATTGTCAATTTACCATTTTTCGATTTAAATATGTATATATATATATATATATATATATATATATATGTATATATATATATATATATGTATACATATGAATGCTATCGAGGAAACAGTAAATTTTGCCTTTTATCCAGATACTTTAAAATTGAAATAGTCCCATTAATGTCGGCTATTTAGATATTAACCTAAATATCAAAGATAAGAAAATAATTTCTAGGATTTACGGTAAAATAGATCATTTTAATTTCATTACTATTAAACTTTTGCATTTTTCTTCAAATTTACATTTATCAGTTTTTAGAAACATTTTTTTTTAATGGACGAGTACGTAGAGTACATATATTAGACGAGTACACGTATTAGACGAGTACATAGGCTAAGTTCTGAAACTTCCGGTAAAATAACTGATAATAACATGTTTATAAGCAAGCTATTGATCAAGGTTATCCGGTTAAGTTTATTAGACATTTGCTCATTGGTTTTATAAAAAATAAAAAATACCGAAATGAAGTGATGTTAGTTATCGAGGCTTTCAAAATGGCAACTGGTGTTTAAAGTTAAATTTCAGTGTAGTTTGTTGTTTTGTTCTGGTCTTGGCAGGCTGTGGGAGTGTTGCCGGCGTGAAACTAGCTTAACCCCACAGGCAAGTCACGAGTTTTGCCGCCTGCCTCCTTCCATCCTTTCTTAAGTTGCTTTTCAAGTTTCTTAAATTATTTTTTCATAAATTTCGTTTCATTTTATGTTTTTCCTTTAAGTGTTTGTTCAGTTACTTGATTGTTTCGTTTGTTTTGCATGTTGTTAATTAATAAATTTTGGTTTCTTCATGTATGTGTATTTCATTTTACCATAACAAAACGCATGATTTAAACCTGTGCTATAGTGAAATCTTCAAAGAACTCAAATTAACTTTCGTACATGTCTTTCACTTCTTGGCCTATAAGTTAGAAAATAAGCTAATTACAATAGAAAATATTTAGTATTGAATAATTCATAACGAATGAAATTCCACATTTGATGTTCTTGATGTTTTTAATTGCATTTAATAGTAATCATGTGTTTAATTTGTAAGATCGGTGTGTAGTGGAGTTCTTTCCGACGTCTGTATACGTTAAAATTTAGGACTTAGTGCCCAGATTAAGTTATATTTTGATAGTTCAGATCTAGTGCTGTTGGAGTTAATTAGTGTAATGAGTGTTGAGGTGCAGTGATGCTAGATATAGTGATTAGAAAAGTTAGCCGGCTGGGAAGCCACCGGATTCTTTGGAGTCACGTCAGCATAGCGCTGCAGCGAAGAAATCAAATTGCGAGTGAATGCGGAGAGGTTTTAGAGTTCTTAAATGAAGTGAGTAGAGTTGATGAAGATTAATTATAAATATGATTGAGTGTGGGGAAGAAAAGTGTGTGGTGTAAAGGCGAAGAAGAATAGAATTTTTATAAGTGATCTTTTGTGAGTAAGTTAATAAATGTTGTGGTGATTTTGAAGGTGCTAATTGATAGTGTAGAGTTAGGCGGATTCAGGGAACTTTTTCGCCTTTAGCCTACGTTAGTAAAGTGTTGTAGTTCCGGGAGAGCAATCATCTTACTACGTTATCTACTGTGGGTGAGATTTCTTTCTAAATATATTTAAATTATTTATTGAAGTTATCTTTTTAAAAGTATTTAAGATTTTATATTGAGTTTGGCCCAAGTATCCTCCCTGCACTTAAGCTCTAATAAAACTTTATTTGTATTTCAATTTGAGTCTCGTACTATTTCTTACTTATTACTTAAGTTAATTAAGTTAATCTTTGAGGAATGATGACCACAAATACCTCACAAATTTACCCAATGTTACAAAATCTGATAGATGATTAAAAATATAAACGGTTATTAATAATAAGATTATTTTAAACTGACGAGTTATATTGTTATATATTATAATATTATAAAAGCAACCAAAGCAACTAATAGGAACATGTAGTCAGGACATAATCCAAATTAAAAAATGAAACTTATTTAAGGACTATTTTTTAAAAAAACTTAATCGTTTTGACGCTTTTGGTCCCAGAAAACTTTATAGTTCGCAAATTACATTAGCGCAAAATTTTGGATTATTTTAATACCTAAATTATTTTCTATATTTAATCTTTTTTACATATATTCCTACTGAATATTTAAGCTAAGTATTTGTCAAGTTTCACTATATATAATTTCATCACAGATTAAATAAATTGAAATAAAATCACATGAAAATAAAATGAATAACTTCCATTTCTTACTGTTTTAACTGTAAAAGTTAAAAACAGATTGGAACAGTTTTTTTAAATCACACAAAGTAATACATAATAAGTAATTATAAACAAATTCTAATATATTGATAAAATATTGTTATCGGGATTATTTGTTTTTTTAAATTTGTTATGTAATAATTCATAAGCTACGCACACATTTTACATACACACACACACAAACACATATATAAATAAATAAATATATATATATATATATACACTGGATGGGATATACAGTCGGAAGCAAAAGTATCCGAACACTAGCAAAAATGCCTATATAAAAAAAAGTACTCTTAATACTGTTTTGTTAAATAAATCATTGTCCAGTCACGTTCTTAGTAAGTCTAAGAACACGATTCGACAAGTATTTATTTAACAAAACAGTATTAAGAGTACTTTTTTTATATAGGATTTTTTTCTAGTGCTCGGATACTTTTGCTGCCGACTGTAAGTTGCGCAAGTGAAAATTCAAGTTATGTAAAAAAGAATAAAAATTGCATAGTTGGGGAATTCGGAATCCCGCAAGTGGCAAAACTGATTTCTCCTCTTTGAAATGAAAGTAGGCGGAACTCCTCAGTACACATTATTCGGTCTCTGTAGTGGTTTATGAGTGGAAAGTCAAAAGTATAAAAATGCTGAAAGTTCACAGAATTTTTGTTATCCGTGTTTATTATTTTACAAACTCTTACCTTAATGTTCATGATGCCATTTTTAAGGAATTTCCAGGACTACCAGTGACAAAAACGTCAACAAAACGGTGTCTGGTGTATTAATTCAATAAAGTTTTGAATGTGGATAAAGAGCGGTCGATTGTTCCGCTTAAAAACGTAACTCCGTATAGGCAAGAAGTACGAAGTAGAAGCAAAAAACAAGATGCACGCATGCGTACTTCAAGATTGTATTTTCAATATTTTTTGTAAATATTTGATGTTTACGTATGCGTGAGCAACATGTAGTTTTTGAGCAACTTGTATTTCTTGTACGGGATTATTCCCGATTATGTTGACGTCCGATGATGACTAAGCTAATCTTAAAAATTGAACGTTAAAAAAATCCACAGCAGAAAATAATTTCCCAGGTAGCACATTACGTTGTTATATCGTTGAAAATATTTTAATTCTAACAATAAATTTCAATGTTAAATTTTTATCGTTTTCAAAATGTACTTTATTTGTTAACGTATCTACAAACTGCAATTTTATTATGTTGATTTTTTTTTTTGTACAATAACAGTGAGGATACTAGGAAATACTAGGACATACTAGGAAATACTTTGCTATAAATACAGTTTTTAAACACATTTCTTTTTCAAAGCAGTTAAAAATAAAAGTGCTAAATATCTTTATCTATAATAATTATTATCAAAAGACATAAAAAGTAAAAGAATACTATCGGGTAAAAATGACTTATGCGATCAAAAATTAATTATAATATATTTTTAAAATATATATTCGTTTTTAATTATGTCGGGACGGCAATTTGCCACAGAATTTATACCACTATTTATGAAAAAAAAATCTCATAAAATCTTAAGAAGTATTAAAAAAAGAATATTAATTTTTGTAAATAGTGGTATCAGTTCAGCATCAAATTCTCATCCCTGCTTAGGCACATCATTTAAACTGAAGAAAGTTATTATTCCTTCATTTACTTAAATAAAAGGAAAAGTAAACATTTACTTTTGACGAAAATTCGAATTGACTCAATTTCAAACAAATCAAATACTTTTAAAATATTCTTAAAAGAAAAAGAAAAGAAAGAAATGGGAAATATAATTTTAAAATATTTCAAGCATGAAAGAAAGAATTTAATTAATTTTTCAAATGTAATTAAAATGTAACAAATTAGTTGAGTTGTTAAAAACGATTCAATTATTCAATGAAAAAATTCCTTTTGGTACATCACTATTTTGTCAGAATTTATTATACGTGTTTCCTGTTAATTGAATGATGGATTTTGTGTAAAAATTAAAATTCAAGCATTCAATTTACAATTTTTTTTTTTTTTTCAAATTCTGCATCACTAATTTGTTAATAACAGGAATATGTAATTTCTTTTATCATGCAATTGTGATGAATTATGCTATCAATATTTGCTTTAAATATCAGTATTAATCTAGAGTCAAACGCAATTATATTATGAATAAGTTAAGTACTATTAAAATTTTAAGGCATGTTACTTTTTTCTAATAACGATGAATAATAGTTCTTGTTAAGAATTCGTTTTATGTGTTATTTATTTATTTTTTTTAATTAAAATTTTATTTTAAAATTAAATGCAGTTTGATTCTGAAAAATATAATGTTGAAATCAACGATGATATTTTAAATGTTTTTCTTTCCTTTTTCTTTCCCTCACATAAATATGAAAAAGCTCATCCTAAATTAGATTAAAATTCTCAGTAGAAAATATTTACTAAAATTAATTTTTTTATTAAAATTACTGTCCATTGTGAGTTCAGACGATTTTCTTCTCTGAGAAATAAAACTCAGAAAAAGTCACTTATACATGACCTCAAAAAACGCATTTTTTTTTTAATGTTATTTCATTATGAAAGAAAGATTATAACTCTTTCAAATCATCACATGTACATTATTCCATTATTCATTTTAACCATTTAACGCACACTTAAAAAAAGGAGCAAAATAATATTTTTTTCTTATTTAAGAAAATATATTTTATAAACTTACTTTTGCATCACCAATATATATATACATATAACACATAATTGCTTATGTGTTACCAATGAAAAGCTATATTTTCTTTCGAACTGTCTTCAGAATGACCCTGAACCTTTCCCAGCTTCGGTTGATTTTTCTTGTCCATTTTGTCCTTATATTCCTTCTAGTGTTAGCCTCCCCCTCTTTTTTTTCTCTTTTAAATGCTTGTGTTTTTGAGTTGTTCCGTTTTTATCCCATGCTATTTTCTATGGATTCTCCCCCCCCCCCCCCCTCATATGCATTCTGAAGTGTGGTGGTTACTCTGGCAATTTTTCATTCTCACATTTAGAATCTGAATAACATATTTTTCTATATATATATATATATATTAATAAAATATAAACTAAAATTAAATAATAATAATTTTAAAAGTTACAAAAAGCACCAATTGTGTAAATATCCAATTTATGCAGCTTTATGTTTTGTTAACACAAAATAACTAAAGGTAATACAAGAACTAATATAGCACCACCTGTTCAACACTTTGCTGTATAAGTTGATAGGGAGAAATTTACGTCACGGAGCCACAAAACCTATTTATTTTTTTCATAAATTTCTGTAGAATATGGTGATACCCAGCAAAACTTATATTGATGGGCTCATTATGGCCTACAGCCGGCATCCTGCACTTACTATCAGTTGCCGGTTGCCCCACATAACTCCACCAGTGGGCCGTTTATGGCTGCCTGCAGTATTGGAGGCCTAAAGAAAAATGGTCGGTTGTCCAGAAGTGGCATAAACACAGTTGGCCTTATGCAGGCTACCACCACAAGGCCAACATAATATTTTTCATGTTGTGGCCACAAATTATTAGGCCATAACCAATTTGTATGCCTAGAGGGCGCTGTGATTTATTTTCTGTTGATTTGAAATTCGCTCGCCATCTGCCATTTCATACGAAGTTTGTTCGTTGTTGTAGTCTGCGGATGTAGGTTCTAGACTGAAAGATGTTAAATCACGAAAAAGTAATCTTATATATATTATAAATGTGAATGTCCGTTTATTTGACTGAGTTTCACGCTAAAACTGCTCGATGGATTTCGATAAAATTTGTTATGGAGATAGCTTATACCCTAACTTAAAAAGTTGGCTACTTTTTATTCCGAAAAAAAATTTGTTTTTGCGATTTTTATGCATAAAATAGCAATTTTGTAAGCTATCAATAGCAAAAAATTAGTCATTTAAATTTATCCATAATTTAATTGTTGCCAAAAAAAAAAAAAAAAAAAAAAAAACGAATTTATTTATTTTTTCAACAGGAAAATAAATACATTTATCTAAACGTGAACGATAAAAATTATAAAAAAAAATTATGCATCTCACAAAAATTGACGTAATTTTTAATTAAAAATTTCTTTTACACATTGATAAAGTGCTAATACGCAAGCGAAGTGATGACGTCATTGGCCGTACGTGGATGCAAGGAAAATATTTCCTATGTTAAATGTCCATTGGATTTTTTGTAAAAAATTATTAAAAATCGAGGAAAATTATTTCCCGATTTTAATCCCCATATTTAGGTATGTATTAATTATCATGTCCATGCGTTAGATTAAGTTGTAAAATTGACAAATTTGAATTTTTAATTTCAAAACTCTAGGGGAAAAAAATGGCAAATTTCCATATTCGCTTGAAAACACAAACATTTCATTTCAAAAGATGATATTTACACAATAAATATCCAACTAATATACTAATTAAAAGGAATATGATAAATATTCTATCATAATTTGAAGTCAAATTTGTATTCAAATGTCTAAATAAGTATCTGATATAAGATACTAATATGTTGCAGCGGAATAGATTTGATATCGGTCATCCTTAGCAGAAAAAAAAAATATATCGACAAATTATTTGGCGAAAATAATTTAATTCCTTTCAAAAATCATGGTTATTTTAACAACTTATATTAAGAGAGTAATGAATAATATGAAACAATATTTGGTACAATGCATATTACGAAAATATACATCTGGCATGCATATTTTCGCATTACGTTTTTGATCACCAAATACAATAAGCGCCAAGAGCGACAGAGTTTTGAAATTTAAAATTAAATTTTTGTCAATATGACAGCAAAATAACTCAATCTAACACATGCACATGATAACTAATCTATACTAAAATTATAAATGCGAAAGTTTGGATGGATGTTTGTTACTCAATCACGCCACA
Source organism: Salticus scenicus (assembly GCA_963930645.1). Taxonomy (NCBI): domain Eukaryota; kingdom Metazoa; phylum Arthropoda; class Arachnida; order Araneae; family Salticidae; genus Salticus; species Salticus scenicus. The sequence continues at coordinate 60,225,835 of OZ005650.1, read as the reverse complement.
ACGGCTAAACGGATCTGGATGAAATTTTGTACAGAGATAGATAATAGTCTGGAATAAGACATAGGCTACTATTTATACCGGAAAAAATGTAAACTTTTAATTAATCTTCTATATAATATAAATATTTCTTCTATAATAAAACTTTAAAATAATTTATTTTAATTTCTAATTGTTGCCAAAGAATATTTCACGCGAATAATAATAAAAAAAATAATAAATATTAAATTTGCTTAGGCACATGACAACATAACGTCATTATAAAAATTAAATAATAAGAAAATGAAAGCTAATTCAGATATGTATCAAAGAGCTTTATTAGTTGATAATCCTGGGTATATTTTTAATTTTAATATTGAAGTAGATAGGACATTTTTCGCCAAGGAATCTAATTTTTGTGACAGCAACCTTAAGCCAAGTACTCCATAAAAAATATAAACAAATCTGTACATATAAAAGAGTAAACTCAATGATTCACTGACTCAGCACTGCCATGACGATTCTGTGGGAAAGGGGGTCACAAATTTTAGTGACCAGGTTGGTTTTCGGAGCCTGACCCCCACCTAAGACGGAATTTTGCAAAATACCCCCCCCCTGTCTCCCTTGGGGGGCAGAAGGCTTAACTCGGCTCCAAATTACTTAACGGTGAAGAAATTGCAGATGGAAAGACCAGACTTGAGTACAAAAAAATTATTTTCTGCGATTTTGGAATTTTGGATTTTTAAGGGGAGGAGGGAAGGGAAAAGGTTTTGGAAGAAGGGTACTCAACACACGAGGAAATCGAACTGAACACACACCACAAAGGGATTTTATGAAATTCCATCCGACCGCCCTTTGGAGAATGGGGGGCAAAAACATGTATTCATGCGTAACGCTGCACTAAATTATCTAAGGTTGGACATTTTTTATGTAAGGGACGATTATATGTATCTAACTCATAGTATGAAGAGATTTTGCGAAATTCCCTCCTCCTTCCATCCTTTAAGAACGGGGGGAGAGATTAAAAAAAAAAAGTTTTAAAGCATAGCTCAGCTTTAAATAATTTCATGATCTCAATTTTTTGATGTGTCGGTTAGGTATGTGTATGCAACATGCAATATAAAGTAATTTTGGAAATTTACCCCCCCCCCCCCTTCCTCTTGGGGCGGGCGGGGCAAAAACCACATTTTGAAGCTTAAATCCGTCCAAATTACCTAAGAATGGCGAATTTTGGTGTGTGGGTGTTATTATGTGTGCGAAATATGCACTTTGATAAGATTTTGTAAAACTTTCAACTGTAACCGCGAGGGAGGTGGAGTAAAAAGCAGGTAAGGGACTGCCGAAAGCATTGGGCAACTTAAACTTAGATTTTGACAGATTTCAATGATTTTTTTTTTTTTTATAAAGATATTTTATTATTATTAATGATATGCTGTTTTGGGGATTCACTTCAATATAATGACCAGCGAAGCGGGCAAAGCCTGCTAGTATATTATATGAGTAAGTAATTCAATTATTAATTTGATTTTCTATTATTTTTTAAATACTATTTTTTAAAGGTGTTTGAATCTAAAGTCATTATTATAATAAAAGGATTTCTAGAAAGCGAATATTCAGTTGATCCGTTTAAGTAAGTTATGTTAGTCGTTAACGTTCTAGTTATATTTGTTATTTTCATTATTAATTTAATAAATTTCATAAAATAAAAATTATGAATCTTAATTTATATATTTATATTATATGGACGGGAGAATGTTATTAGAATATATATAAATATTTATAGTTAATGTTTTATTTTTATTTTTTCTTCCTTCAGTGTATTTAAGAAGAAAGCATTAGGTTCGGGAAATTTTCGGCATCCGGTTTTCGACAGATTTTGCATTTTTTGGGTTGTTTTGATGAACTTAATTTGAGAAATTGTCTGTCTGTCCACGGTGTGAGCTCAAAAATTTTTTAAAGTGATAGAAATCCAAAAAGTTTACTTCTACTTTTTTTTTTTTTTTTTTTTTTTTTTTTTTTGGTAAATGTACAAACGTTGCTTCCCCACCCCTGAGGGAGAAATATACCAGATAAAGTATATTTCCAATATGAGTATCCTTGAAAAGATTTCGGCAGTATTTTTAAAACGAAAGGTTGAATTATATATCTGATATTTTAAGGAAAATTTATTGTTTTTTTTTTTTTTTTTTTTTTTTTTAATTTTTGACAAAAACTAGTATGTTGTAGCACCACAAAACTTTCTTCTATATTTTTTATTTTTTATTATGCAAATTTGCGCAATGCAGATAATTTGTTAAGATTATTTTCCCGAATGCATGCAAACGATCTTCATCTTAGGAAAGTGTTTCTCAATTAAAAAAAAAAAAAAAAATCAATTTTGTGCCAACATCTGAAAAAATGCTTTTTTAAAAAAATAATTTATAACATTGTTTTAATTTACCACAAATTTCATTCAGTTATTTACTTAAAAGGTACTGACGAGTTCTTTTGAAAAATACCAGCATTGAAAATTTACTCCATCACGGGAAAGGGCGAGCAATTTCTCAACTTATACAAAAAAAAGAAAAAAAAGAAATTTGGTTGTTAGTTACTTAAATATTTATTTTTTTAATTCATTTTAAAAATAAAAAAAATAATATAATTCGTACATTCATATAAAATTTCTTCCTACACTGTGTCATACTGAAAATTACGAAGAAGTAGAAATATAGAGCTATGTGTTGAGTGAATGATCCACAAATGTAATCGGGAACGATTTTAATCTTGGTCTGACCAATCAAGTTTGGTTAATTTCGTCCATTGGTTCGTGAGATACAGCGTCTACAAATTTTTTTATGCACACTCACAGAGAGAAACTTTCTAAAAATGGTCAAATCGTGTTCAGGAATCTCAAAACATGGAACTACATCGAAAACCGGAAGTCGAAATTTTTCTTCTTATATATATATATACACACACACATATATATATATACATGTAAGAAAGTAAAATACTTAAAAAATTTCTCGGATATTGGTAAAAAATTGATTTTTTTTTTTCGAAATTTAATATATTATGCTTCTTTGAAATGAAAATCAAATCGCCTGCCTTCATCGCAGAAAATAAATTTAATAAATAATAATTTTAATATGTAATTTCTATGAACTATTATTGGGAAAAAAAAAAAAAAAAAGTGGTAACCATAACAAACTATTTTATTTTATTTAATTTATAATAATAATAGTTATTATTTGAATGCAAGTAAGAAAAATAATTTCGCTTTTATGAAACTGAAATAGTTCCCCCATCAATTTCCCGTAAAGGATAAGAATGTTTTTGTGCATCGCTAATAAATGAAACGCAAATATTTATTTTGTTATTTTTGATTGGAAATTTTTTTTATTGCATCTTTAAAGCATATGTTCATCTATATTATTAACGTTGTGCAAAAATTTTTGCGTGCGCTGATAAGAAACTTGTCCTAGACTGTAATGTATCAAAATTATTTTATGAATTTTTATACTCAAACCATTTGTGCTACCTCTACAAATTTTTGTGACAAGCTTCCTACAATAAATCTGGAAATTCTGTAATGACATATATGAGTTTTATGGGATTCTAAAAACATTTTTAAAGAAGGAAATTAGCGGATAGATGGACAGAAGTCTAAGCAATTTCCTATTTTGTTGAAAAATGTAAATAAACACACTCAAAAATATATTTGAAGTAAAATTATACATTATATTAACAAGTGAATTTTTTTTTCTTGAATTTTTGCATGCTTCACACGCTCCCACACTTATATCTCTGACTACTCATTAAATCAGAAAACCAGCTGTACTTAAAAACAACAAACTGTAACTGAGAGTTGTCGCATCAGCGTTATTTTTGTTGGTCTATTGGGCAGGAAGGAAATTTGTTTATCAAGATGACGAGCAACAGTGTTCACAAAATAAAAGAGAAGAAAAGTCAATTCATCAATTATTTTTAAATGAAAATTATTGTAAGTATACAGCTAAAAGTTTGTCGGTGTAATATATGTCATCATTGCATGAATAGTATAAAGATTTATGAACTGACCTCTATTTTGGAACCTCTCGTATTTTAAATGTATAAATAGAGGGGGGGATGCTAAAAATCCATAGATTTAGCATGGGATGAAAACGAAAAGTACGCGTAATGTTAAGTGTGTAAAAGAAAAAAAGTTTCACACCGGAAGTAATAAAAGGACAAAATTGACTAGAAATTACAACGAAGAGCGGGAATAGGGGACCTCTATTTTTTAAGGAACTATAAAGGAGGATATTTATTTATTAACAGCGTATAGATTAAATTATTTAAAGTACAAATACTTCAATAAAATAACAATTTCTATCTGAAATTATGCCAGGATTTGTGTCAACTAATCTATATAAATAAAGAGAAGTATCTATGCGTCTGTCTGTGTTCTGGTGCTCACACTACTATGCGGATGGAAAAAGAGTTGCCGTAGGTAGCGGGTACCCGAATCGAGGTTTAGAGCAATTTCAATAAAATAATTTTAGTTTTCTCTTTTTTTTTTTTTTTTTTTTTTTTTGTTTCTTTTAATAATGTGATGTAAAACATGAATACTGGTCCAACTATTTTGAAAATTCATTTAAACATAGTGACCAGCCAAGTGGGTGTAGCCTACTAGTTAATATTATTATTATTAGTAGTAGTATTAGTAACCATAATCAGAGTACTGTAGATAATGGAAGCATTGTATTCGATCAAAAATTTCGACATCGAGTTTTCACCTAATTTATATATTTTAAGGTCTCCTGAGTCAAAAAAGTGGTTTTTGGCAAGTGGTCTGTGTGTCTGTGTGTCTGTACTGCATATATGTCAGTATATTTCTGTAATTTCTCTGACTTGATCATCTGCCTGCTGTTTTAAAAAGAAGGGAAAAAATTATCAATTGGGTACCATTTGATGTAGGGGAAAAGAAAAATATTCAAGATTTTCTGGACACTTAAGAGTTATAATAAAAAAGCACCACAGAATTGGTGTTTAAAAGTAATAAGAGTAAACACCATAAAATGTAAGAGCTCGCAACAATCGTTTCGGATGGAAAGAAAACACGATCCTTCATCAGGCAAACGAAGTAGGCACGAGTGCGGCAAACAAAGCGCAAGCGTTGCTGCCTGCGTTTTGTTTGCAAAATTTTATGGTGTTTATTCAAAGTATTGTACATGTTACTTGAGAGTATACTCCAATGTCTTAAGAAATCGCACCCTCGGGCGGCGTAAGCTAGTTATTAACTAAAAGGGCGTTCGGAATGGAAATGTCCGTTTTTTTATTGCCGTAAATCAGAAAGTGACCTAAAATCCGGAAAGGGCATGGTCCGGACGATTCCGGATTTCAGATTTTGTACTGTAGTAATAAATAGAAAAATTTGTAAATAAACATAAACATTGCCCTCCCCCCCCCAAAAAAAAAAGAAAAAAAACGCATCAGTTCTTTTAGGTTGAAATAATAACACATCCTTTCGTGAGTTTAACAAAAAGCACGATTGCAGCAAATTACTTTTGCTGCACTCGTGCCCACTTTGTTTCGACTGATGAAGTGTCTTCGTGCTATTTCAACCGGAAACAATTGCTGCATTTTTTTATTATTTTTTAATTTATTTATTTTTAGTTTATGGTGTTTTTTGCAATGCTCTCTTTATAACAATTTTTGTTTCAATATTCTATAATTTTCACATGTAAAGGAACATTTATTTAGCGTAACAAATAGCGTAACAAAGTTAAACATATTGAAATTTGAACGCTTAAAAAAAAAAAAAAAAAAAAAAAAAAAAAAACATAATCTCCTTTATTCCAAAAAATGTTATATAGAGAAATATTTGCACTGAAAGCAACAAATTAAACTTTTATCGTAAGGAAAATGGATCAACTGAATATTTCCTATATGCTGCACTAGAAATCCTGAATTTACAACCTTAGTGTATGAATCAAATACTTGTAAATAGTATTTAAAAATGAATAGGTACAAAATCAAATTAAATATTGGATGCATAGAAAAAACTGGCTGCTACTTCATCAGAAAAAAGAGAGAGAGAGAAAAAAAAAAAAAAAAAGAAAAGAAAAGAAAAAAAGCACTAATAAAATTAAAGGTATCACCAATAAAATAAATATACTAGCTATAACTAAATCACTGCTGGCCTATTAACGGCCCTCTTCACTTACCGTCTCCGGAAGTGCAAAGCAATGTTATTCTATGGGAAATTTTCTTTACAAATAACTTAATAACTAATACATATTTTTAAATTCTGTTTTCACATTCAGAAAATTCCCAACTGTTAAATTGATGGACCTTTTTTGAAAATGTATTTTTTTAATTTTTAATATTTTATTTTGAATTTGCAAAATGAAAAATTTCACATATTGAAAAATCGTATTTTGCAGCCTTCAAAATAAAATATAAAAAAAATAATTTTTAAAAAAGGTCCGTCAATTTAACAGTTAAGAATTTTCAGAATATGAAAACAGAATTTAAAAATATGTATTAGTTAATAAGTTATTTGCAAAGAAAATTTTCCATAGAATAACATTGGCTTCGGCTTCCGGCGACGGTGAGTGAAGCGGGCCTTTAATGGGAAAATATAAAGGACCAATGAAGACTGCTGGCAGTAATATAATTTTTTATGTTTGCCACAGCTGGCCTTTTGCAGGCTGCCAGCAATAACATAGAAAAATTATGTTTGCCACCAGGTAGTCCAACACTGGCCCACTGACAATTTCCAACCTAATGTCGGTTACCGACAGTGGCCCGTTACCTATTTTCATCATACTGCTAGCTGCCAGCAGCGATCCATTCACTGGCCCACTAACTTATTTTTAACTTACTGCAGGCTGCCAACAGTGGATCGATTGAATATGGCCTACTGACGGCCGGCGTAACATATTCCCTGCGGCACCGTAACTTTTGCCACCGACGGCCCAGCTGCAGCTACTGTTGGCAACCAGCACTTGGCCTCGTGTTGGCCGTCATCTGTGGTTTTGCTGGGTAGAGTAAGCTAAAACATTATCTCACAACAGAGGCAAAAATAAATAAATAAAATAAATAAAGACTAGCGGACATAAAAAAAAAAAAAAAAAAGCAAAATTAGTCAAATAAAGTTAAATGGTGTTTTGGACATACCGAAACGTGTAAATTGCTCAAAAATTAATTGGTATTCCTTTTTTTTTTTTTTTTATCCATTATTTTCTATTATTGAATATAGTAGAATGTGCAAATTAATACATACAAAAATAGTTATAATTTATTATTTCTTTAAGCTCAAATAAAAATAAATTCAGAAAGTAAACAATCAAACAGGAATGTAAGAAACTAAATTAACGTCTATAACAATAAAACTGAAAAAAAAAAATCGAAAATTATTAACACTAGTTCCTCTTTTATTCTATTTATTTTATTATAAGATATATGACGTGAGTTTGATAGCTTTGTTGCTGCACTCTTTAAAGAATATTAAATATTATTTAACTGCTTATAGTTGTTACATTAAATTAAAAATAAATATTATATTGTTTACCGATATTCATAAATTTTATATTTCTGAGTTATAATACATTTTGTATTCGAAATAATAAGATATCTGATTAGTAATTTTAAGTATATAGCTGCTTAATTTGATGTT